>JAUMTS010204422.1:0-15105 GCA_032273385.1 Ophiopholis aculeata | reverse complement strand
TTTTGGACAAAGTTTGGTAAGAACACTTCAAATTTATCCTAAAAAATTATTTGAAAAAAAAAATTATCCCCAAAAATTATTTGGAAAAAAAAAATTATCCCAACAAATATTTGAAAAATATAAAATATTTGGAGGAAAAAAAAATTTAAAAAAATTATTTGAAAAAGAAAATAATTGAAAAAAAAAAAAAATTAAAAAATTTTGAAAAAAAAATAAGGGGAAAATTTAAAAAAAAAAAAAATTGTTGAAAAACTAAATAAATTGGGAAATAAAAAATTCTGACCACCGGCAGTCATTGACCTCTAATGACCCCTAGATGACCTCTGACCCCACTCACATAGGGGTAACATGTGTGCCCCTACCCAAGGACCAATGTGTCTAAGTCCCATGAAAATCCTTCAAAGTACATGGATACTGTGGCCCAGTGGCGTAGCAAGGCCGTTGGGGCCCATGGACAAGAGGCGCTATGGGCCCCTATAAAAGTCATTGTCGTACTGAACCTACACCATATTCAGTGGCGGCACCAGCTTGATACTGTTTTTTGGGAAAAGGGGGCACTAAAATAAATAGTTCGCGCAAAGCGCACACATTTTGTTGGCTTTTTACGCTAAATTTGTCGAGTTTGGTCTAATCTTAACTAATTTGGTAGGCAAAACCGCGCGAAGCGCGAACAAATTATGCATTTATGCTAAAATTTCTTTCCAAGTTTCCTTCCCCTTTCTTTTATTTTTCTCTCGGGGGCTCCCTTGAGCTCAGGCCCCCTGGACATTGTCCACCTGTGCCACCCAGTTGCTACGCGCCTGTCAAAACCTGTGATCAATAGCGTCCTCCACGCTACCCAATAGGAAATATAAATATTGAATCTTCACCATTAACCATATCTCATGTTTTGATGAAATTTCGTGGTTTAATTCTCGTCTTTCAAAGTCTTTTTATTTAACACGTTTTAGGGGAGAGTACACAAGACTGAATCATTCGATTTCACACAATCAAAAGGGCGGCTGAAACGAAATATCCTAGCTTGGTAGATGACAAAAGGATTCTGTCTAGAGGATATACCCCACTCAGGAATTTAAAAGGACCAGGCCTATTGTCTGCTTTCTGTCAATTTTACCAGTGTGTAAAGTACAGTATCTCAATTTGTCTGAGCCCCGATTCAAGGTCAAAGGGCTGTGAGATGTTGAATGTTTACTGTTACACTTTTATTTTACATGGTTTTTTTTTTCTATTTTTTCCCCTGCTTTCCCTCCGTGTTCTTTTTGTTTTGTTTTTTAAAACATTTCTTTCCCTTTCTTCACTGAAAGTACACTTAACTGGCTGAAAAGTTGGTCGAGTTTGTTCTTTTTTCATTCATCTTTTACCTTCATTTTTTCCCGGGGCCTTACTTGTTCGTTAAACTCGCTTAAAAGATGGCTGATTTCTTTGATCATTTTTGAAAAGGTACCACAATGATATTTAGATATAAACAATGCACCAACGTATTCTTTCTACAAAAACTCGACAAGATTTTAAGCCAGTTTAGTGTACTTCCAGGGAATAAAGTGCAAGAAAAGTTAAAAATTAAAACAAGAATAACGAAAAGGGGACAAAGGTAGGGAAAACTGAGACAAAAGAAGAAAGGGGGGCAGAAAAAAATAGTTTTAAAAAACATGTAAAAACAGCCAAAGGATTTTCTTTTTAAAGTGTAACAGAAAACAATCAACATCTCACAGCTGTTTTCGAATCGCAGCATAATTTGTCCCTGGGATGATACAATACCATACTTTCAAGTCTTGAGTTTGAAAGAAACATAAAGGCGGTATAAAAGAGTCAAAACCTAGGCATGCTTTGAAACAATGAAAACATAAAGAAAAATGAAGTTTTGTTTTCATTATGAAACACTACTTTCTAAACCATGCTACCAACTTACGTAATGAAACTACCTAGTTTGTAAAGAGGCAAAAGCTCTTCCATGTATATTCTAAGAAACAATAAGGAACCATAAATTGTTCCATTGTATAATGCTATAAATGATACCAAGTTTTCAAAAATTAATGCAAATCTCCCTGATGCGGTAGATATGTCCTTGTTTCAACAATAAAATGATACTTTCAAACTAGTTGATTCAAAGAAATCATAACTTAGTGAGTTGGCTGATTAAAAGGGTTAATTTAGGTAATAAAATAATTGGTTTGTGCGCAGTAGAGATGACCTTGTATCTTAACTTTAACGATACTTTCAAAGTTCTTATTAAAAGGAATCATAACTTGGCTAGCTGGCTTACTAAATGCATCGGTTTTTTTTTTATAAAAGCATATTAACAATTTATATGTTCAGCATACTTATTAGTACTCAGTGAAAGAGAACACCAAGAATTTGCATAATACATGTTTAATGTTGGCTACTGTTAAGAAACCAAGATGGTGAGATCGACCGTATATTTTTCACTGGTGACGTACTTTCTCTGCATGTCTGCCTCCAGTTGTACTTCTCAAGATAACTACCCAAATCTAAAACCATTATAGATACCAAATATAATTTTATCAGGCGAGGGGCATTCAAAACAAGTATTTTCCTGTTTAAAACAGCGCCCTAAATGCATTGGCGTAACTTTAGTTTAGGGTGTCCGGGGAGAGTGAATCGGGTACTCCTTAGCTGACGCAGGTTGTGCATGGTGCGGTGCAAAAATTATGAACTGTTTAAGCCAACTAGTATTTGTTTGTCTAAGAGAACTGCTTACATACCTATGTGAAACTTCCTTTATCACATAGCTATATATGCCTTGTGGTTAGTTCTCAGCTTCTTTTGTTTTATAAAGTTAAACTTCAATTAAGCGACCAAAAAAAGTGAACGAAAAACAAGGATAAAAATAAAGAATTTCTGCGTGACTCTTTGGTGAAACACTTCTTCAAAAATCACTTGCTTTTTTTATTCTTGGCCATTAAAAGTCACATACCCGAGAATGTACAAATAGCATTTTTAGATCGAATTTTTATAAAATGTACGGTTGAATGAATTAATCATGTCAAGAAATCTTTAATTTTTCTCCAATAAGTTTGATAAAATGTTGCGTAACTTCGAATAGTCGTCGCTAATTGCTGGTACGGTATATTTTAGGCCAGGAAATAACACACTTTGTTCAATTTTTTTTCAACTTGAACTTGTTAAAAGGGAAACAACAATACTTAATGAAAGCTCACCCGTGTGATGGCTCATGATTTGAGATTCAATATGGAAGAACAAAGTTAAATCATTTAGCTCATTGATAACTGTCTACATACCTGCAAACTGTCCCTTTTTAAGATTAATGTCTTTGTTTTGGATAATTTAAAATAAGAGCAATTTTGGGGTACGTGAAAGATTCTAAATAAGAGGCACCCAAATGAAGCATATATATATATTATTGGATATAAAACTGTAGTAAACATAGTAAAGGCTTATTTTGCAGTGTGTTAACCGTTAATATATATCGATGATGCGACTCGTTATTGTGAAACCGAGTATCATAACTAAAAATTGAGACTTTGTTGGCCCTACGAGTGTTTACTGTATAATTTAAAATCAGCAATAATCTCGCTGAGCCTAAATGGTGTATCTTTTAAAGGTGTTCATTTTATGAGAGCTAATCATGCTCATTTTTTTTTGTTCATATCAAATATTCAAATGTGTGATAGCCAAACCATACAAATACTATTACTGAAAAGGTGAAGAGTTAACAATGTTGTTCTTGTGTGAGCGTGATCTGATGTTTAGGTACCCTCTATGATGATGACATGTCATTAGTCAAATATCATATTTCATATTGAATCTTCACCATTAACCATATCTCATGATTTGATTAAATTTCTTGGTTTAATCCTCGTCTTTCAAAGCCTTTTTATGTAACAAGTTTTAGGGGAGAGTACACCAGACTGAATCATTCACGCCTCCAATCTCACACAATCAAAAAGGGCGGCTGAAACGAAATATCCTAGCTTGGTAGATGACAAAAGGGTTCTGTCTAGAGGATATACCCCCTTCAAGAATTTAAAAGGACCAGGCCTATTGTCTGCTTTCTGTCAATTTTACCAGTGTGTAAAGTACAGTATCTCAATTTGTCTGAGCCTCGATTCAAGGTCAAAGGGCTGTGAGATGTTGAATGTTTGATGTTACACTTTTATTTTACATGGTTTTTTTTATATTTTTTCCCCTGCTTTCCCTCCGTGTTCTTTTTGTATTGTTTTTTAAAACCTTTCTTTCCCTTTCTTCACTGAAAGTACACTTAACTGGCTGAAAATTTGGTCGAGTTTGGTCGAGTACTAAATGCATCGGTTTTTTTAAAAAAAAGCATATTAACAATTTATGTGTTCAGCATACTTATTAGTACTCAGTGAAAGAGAACACCAAGAATTTGTATAGTACATGTTTAATGTTGGCTACTGTTAAGAAACCAAGATAAGGAGATCGACCGTATATTTTTCACTGGTGACGTACTTCCTCTGCATGTCTGCCTCCAGTTGTACTTCTCAAGATAACTACCCACCAGGAACCTTTGCTTGCAAGACTTATAGTACAACCAGGATGGATTGCAGCAACAGAGAGCTACTTGAGATCCCAGTGCTGAATCAAAATTTGACTACTACGTTGGACTTGAGTCATAATCTTTTGACGAATGTAATCGTTACCCCTTTTGAAAAATTACCAGTTTTGATGACGCTAAATTTTAAACTCAATAGAATATCCTTCATGACATTGACTGCTTTTAAAGGACTTCGGTATCTTCAAATTCTGGACCTGTCTGAAAACAAGCTGTTTGATTTACCAAAAGACATCTTTGCCGACTTATCCTCCCTATCTTGTGCCATTTCTCCATCTGATGCTGCCCGGAACTTTGGTGTTACATTTGATCAACACTTATCTATGACTGCACACGTGAACAAGATGTGTCAATCAGCTTCGTTCGCCTTACGTGCCATTGGACAGATCAGAAAGTACCTTGATCGTGTATCAACGGAAAAACTCGTGCACGCTTTTGTCACGTCACGATTAGATTATTGCAATGGCCTTTTGTACGGCCTTCCCGATAAACTCATCTCTAAGCTGCAACGAGTGCAGAATTCTGCCGCGAGATTAGTTACAGGTGCGAAGAAACGCGATCACATCAGCCAAATCATCAAAGATCTTCATTGGCTTCCTGTTAAGAAGCGAATCGTGTTCAAGGTTCTCCTTACTGTGTACAAATCGCTTAATAACGCTGCTCCATGTTATCTATCTGATCTGTTGAAACCATACCATCCCTCAGTAAACCTACGCTCCGGCTCCCGTGAGCTCCTTGTCATTCCTAAAAGCAGGCTGAAGACTTTCGGAGATAGGGCATTTTCAATCGCGGGTCCTAAGCTATGGAATGATCTTCCTCTGAACATACGGAAAGCGGATTCAGTCCAAGGGTTCAAGTCACTACTAAAGACTCATCTGTTTAATTTGGACATTTAATTAATTCATGCTCACTTTAATATGGACTTTTATATTACTGCATTGCTTGTTTTTATATTATGCGTTATAACATCATAATGCTATTTGACTTCATGTAATTGCATCTCTGTAATCCCACCTTTTGGCTTCACGATAGTTCATCTTGAGGTTCTGGCTGCGAAATATCTTCTCAGCCCTTGAAAAAGGTGGGAAGCTTTCAAAGTGTACTGTATGTGCGAGTAATTTCCCAAATTGTGCAATTGTAGGACATTATATATTTATAGTATTTGATGTATCTAAATATTGTTTCAAGTAATTTTTAAATTGTCATTGTGTTTGTAATGTATAGAGGGCCCTTATGGAAAGCAGCGCTGTTTCACTGGTTGAGGCTACCCTCTTTTAACATGTTTGATTAAGTAAATAAATAAATTTAAGTGGTATGTGATCTCTTAATGTTTCACAAGTATCGTCGGTGTTGTCTGCACTCTTGTTGCTCTCCCTTGTGTCACATTCAGGGATCACGGGCCACACTTATATTGTTCTGGTGCTACCCAGTTTGCATTTGTGTGCTTGTAAATTTGCAATTTCCCTCGTGCAATGCTTTTGATCACTTTTATATTTATCCATAGGGTATGTACATTATTGTAATCCTATTTTAACTTTTTTAGAATTTTAAGGTTGTTCCATATTATTGTATTGATCGTTATTTTATCCGTGTATAAATTGTTTTCAATTTCTTGTAAAGCGCTTTGGGTTTCATGTTTTCACATTAAGTAAGGCGCTCAAAAATGTGTGTTATTATTATTATTATTATTATTACCATGGCAACCAATTAAGATATCCGGCTAGATGATTCAATGCGTATTGTTCTAAGGTACCCACACCCCAAATATAGTGTCAATTGGTTGTTTAGTTTTTGACTTACGCTTGCTCCCGTTTTTAGCCAATCAAGTACCTTGCTTGGTTACCATAGTAAGCAGAACAAAACAAAAACAAAAAATTCACAACTAGGCATCATGGGCTACAAATCACGGGCTACAATATGTTATACAACATATATCGACTGATATTTAGGAAAGTTGTGTAAAGCGCTCCCCTAACATAGGCCGATTTTGCCTAAACCCCCCCCTTAACACACACAGTTACCAACCAATCATTAGGGCCATGAATCAAATCTATACTGTCTATCAAGGAATTTGGCAACGTGCCAACTAACTTTGAGTAGAACTAATTTTGTTGTCTTCTCTTGATCTTGAAGAGCTCTGTTTCTGAGTGTCTTGTGCTGTTGTGTACACATTGTGTTATTATGGTAAATGCGGTACTTTTATAAATAGAAACAAATCACCGACAAATCTTTGATTCAACAACATATTACTCCTTGACATTTGTTATATAACACAACAATTCTTACATATCATACATTCCTGTTTATTCTTGTTTACAATTGTCTCTACAAATAATTATATTTTCAAAAAAACACCTAAGAATTGCGTTAAAACAGTGACTTTGTCATACATAACAATTTACTTCAATAACAAGCAGGAGTATCGTATAATGTTCTGTATTTGGTCGAAATTGTCCCGTTCGTGTACAACATTATTGTCACCAAAATCTTACCAACTGCTATAAACAATGACAGCTATCTACCTATATATATAATATGCGTTCTTCTGGTATAGTTATATTATGTTAGCAAATTCTGATTAGTGCGTTGTATATAGTTAACTCTCCTACTAAATTAGAAGGTCTTAATAGTGTCTCACTTGAGTGCGGTCACAATCTAATCAATTCAAATGTGCCTGGAAGTGCTACTTACTCTTCGTAATTGGATTTTAGTTCGGTTAACTAGATGAGTCGCGTGTTCCAGGCACCTTTAATACATTATACGTGTCTGCTGGATTCTATAAGATTTCGATGTGTGAAAAAAGGCGTTTGACCTTTTGTCCGCAGAGCCTCATTCATGCGATTTCTCACTTTAAATAAGTGTAGGGATTGAAAAACACCCAACTATACTCAGATATGTTCTTGTTCTTGTCTGCATTAACTGTATACCAATTATTTTTAATTAATAAATAACATAGTATGTACTGGTTCTGTGATGTATTAAGCTTATATACAAGTTAAGGGTCCCGAACGACGATACTGCATTCAAAATATTTTGTCTTGTCAGGTGAAAAGTTTACTTTTATTGTTTTTTTTTTAACTTTCTGAATTCAATCCATAATACTCTCTTCTAAAAAAGACATTTTATTCCTTCCGAATGTTCGGGCCATACAGTCAAAAAGTAAAGTCATTAATTTACTTTCTCAGCCATGATCTTTTATTGCTCTGATAACGATTCATTCTTGTTTAATTTTTCCGACTACTATGAAAAATGACAGTTACCTGCCTATTCCACCGACATTTGTTTTACTTAAATCATGTTAGCCAGATCTGATTAGTGCAGTGTAGATAGAAAACTCCTATACTAATTAGAAGGTCTGAATAGTGTCTCATTGGAGTACGGTCGCAATGTAATAATTTTCTAATATGCCATGGAGTGCTACTTACTCTTTGTAATTGGATTTTAGTTTGGTTAAATAGATGAGTCGCGTGTTCCTGGCAACTATAATACATTATACGTATCTGCTGAATTCTATAAGATTTTGATGTGTGAAATAAGTTGTATGACCTTTTGTCCGCAGAGCCTCATTCATGTGATTTCTCACTTTAAATAAGTGTAGGGATAGAAAAACATCCAACTATACTGAGATATTTTCTTGTTCTTGTCTGCATTAACTGAATACCCATTATTTTAATTAATAAAGAACATAGTATGTATTGGTAAATGACGAAACTGTATGCAAAACATTCTGCCTAGTCAGGTGAAAAATTTACATTTATGTTTTTTTTTTTAACTTTCTGAATATAATCCATAACACTTTGTTCTGAAAGACATTTCATTCCTTCCGAAAGACATTATGTTTGGGCCATACAGTCAAAAAGTAAAGTCATGAAATTACTTCCTCACCCAACGATCCATTCTTGTTTGATTTTTCTGACTACTATGAAAAATGACAGTTATCTGCCTATTCCTCCGGCATTTCTTTTAGTTAAATCATGTTAGCCAAATCTGATTAGTGCAATATAGATAGGAAACTCTTATACTAATTAGAAGCTCTGAACAGTGTTTTACGAGAGTGCGGTCACAATCTAATCAATTCAGATGTGCCTGGAAGGGCTACTTAGTCCTTGTAATTGGATTTTAGTTTGGTTAACTAAATGAGTCGCGAGCTCAAGTCACTTATAATAAACTACATATACCTGCTTAATTATATTAGATGTTCATCTTTGTAATGACGTTCATGACTTTAACGATCTTTAGAAGCGGCCCAGCCAAGTGTTTCTTTTTCACTTTGGATAAGTATAGTGATAAAAATGAACAAACCTATTATTATTTTTTCTAATTATTGCCTGAAGTACATTATAAACATCATTTTGATTAATATGGAACATGTTTTGCACCAGCATCGGGACTCAGAGTTATGGATATCGCCATTCAAATCAACTATGCTATTATCATAAAGGGTTTAACAAAAGGTGATACTGCATTCAAAGCATTATGTCTTGTCAGCTGTAAAGTTTGCTTTAAGATGTTTTTGGAAACTGTCTTAAAGCCATCGTTAACTGTTTGTTCTTAAAGAAATCTTGTGACCTACAAAAATACATTGACTTTTGGCACAACAGTCTAACATTATAGAAATGAAAATTACAAACTTCCTTTGCCTGATAAAGATCCATAATTGTACACTCTTACCAACTACTAGTAACAATGACATATTAACATGGCTAACATATCTGATTAAAAATCTGATTAGTACATTGTTGGAAACTCTCATACTAAATCTGAATCTCTGAATAGTGCTTCACGAGAGTGCGGTCACAATCTAATCAATTCAGATGTAACTGGAGGGTACTTAGTCTTTTTTAATTGGATTTTAGTTTGGTTAACTAGATGGATCGCGAGTTCAAGTCACCTATAATAAACTACAAATATTTGCTTAACTATATTCTCATATTTGCAATGAAGTTCATGACCTTTCGCTCTTTATCATTAACCTTAGTGATCCCTTCTTTCTTTTTTTTTCTTATTTTGACTTTTAGTCACAACATTCAAGTCGTTATTCCATGTTACAGCAAAAGTTTTCTTTCTAATACTATAATATAAAAAACTGTTTTTTTAAATACAAATCAACGTCCACTGGGGGTTAAAGCTATGTATAAACCAAAACACGAACCGACGGTTCAGAAAGCTATACTATCGTTTAACAAGGTAACTAATACAAGCAAAAAATATTACCTAGAAAAGCAACACCTAACAGCTGTAAGATAAAGTCTTATGAGGAAAACGTTAAACTCTATTATTTTTCGATGTGCCTGCAAGGGTTTGCTTGCTCTTATTGGATTGAATCTCTTGGTTAACCATATCGGGGAAAAGCCGCCTATACTGAACTTAATACGCCTATCTAAATTCACAACACTAATACATTCCTTTCTTGAATAGATTCATCAGGACTGTTATTGAACATAATAGTAGATAAATTTCATCATATCTAGTCCAAAAATCACACTTACTGTGGACGTTTCGTCAGCTAGCAGTTAACATTCTCAACACTAATGATGAAGTGACGATCTTCGGTTGATAACACTTGTTGAGTGTTGCTTGGTAACAAGGTTGCCATTTGATTTCTTCAGAAGATCGTCACACACGTGATTTAGATAGTATTGCCCCTCTTCCCGATTCATGGTGGTCCCCTCTTTTCTGATTTCAATCGCTTCCCTTGTTACCAAGCAACAATCACTTAAATTTTTAAATTGCAAAACAACTATTAAAATATCATATTTTAATCAAGATAAAAAAATTACATAATCAACTAAATGAAAAGAAAACTGTAGAACATACGAATCTCTATAGACCTGCTTTCAAAGCTAGTCACGATTTTCAAGTCTCATATAATGGTCAAGAACGACAGTGTTAAAGAACTTAAATAAAGCATATATCATCATATTTCCGTTTTGCTCTATTACCGCCAGGCTTACCCATTTACTTGAAACAATAATGTGTGTCTACACGAAATAAACCAGTCTGCCAGAAACTCGTTCTGGCAGACTGGCATGATATAATAAATTAATAACATGGCCAAAAATTAAATGAAATTTTAAAAAATATGATCATTGAAGTAATGACTGGACGAGTCACCAGTTATTTGTTCTTAAAACAAACAGTAAAGGGGGCAAACGACAATAATAACCAGACAATCACACTATTTCAAGATGTACGTAGTTTACCATGAGTCATATTTTATTGAGTGTAGCTTAGTCACATGATCTATAATAAGTGTAAGGTATATGTTTTGACTTGCTTACATTTTTAAATTGCAAAACAACTTTATTCAAATATCATATTTTCATCATCATAAAATATTACATAAACAACTAAATGAACACAAAACTGTAGAACATACAAATCTCTATAACCCTGCTTTCACAGCTCATCACGATTTTCAAGTCTTATGTAATGGTTGAGTAAGACAGGGCTAATAGCTTAAACAAAGCATGTCATCTTATTTCCGTTTTGCTCTTTTACCGCCTGGCTTACCCATCTACTTCAAACAATAATGTGTGTCTACATGACATAACCAGTCTGCCAGAAACTCGTTATGGCAGACTGGCATGATATGATAAATTAATAACATGGCCAAAAATTAAATGTAATTTAAAACAAATATGATCACTAAAGTAATGACTAGACCAGTCACCAGTTATTTGTTCTTGAAACAAACAGTAGAGGGAGCGATAATAATAACAAGACAATCACATTATTTCAAGATGTATGTAGTTTTACCATGAGTCATATTTCATTGAGTGAAGCTTAGTCACAATATATTAAGTGTAAGGTATATGTTTCGGCTTGCCTTAAATTTTCAAATTCTTAAACTTGATTTAAATATCACATTTCCATCAACACAAAAATTACATCAAAAAAGGTTTAAATTAAAACTATAGACCATAGAAATCTCTATAGACCTGCTTTCAAAGCTAGTCACGATTTGCAAGTCTTATATAATGGTCAAATACGACAGGGTAAAAAGCTTAACTCTCTCCGCGCGGATGTCGAGTGCAGAAGACGTGTCAAAATTTGTTAACTTTTTCAAAATATTTCCAAATTCAAATTGTCATTACCATATTCATATTCAGCATGACAATTGAATTCAATTGAGTACAATCAAGCCTAGTAATGGTTCAGTTGTTCCTGAGATAGCCTTAGTGATTTTGAAAAAAAAATCGTATTTTTTTCTTTTTTGTACACTAAAATTGCAGCCAGCGTCTAAAGCATTTCATAAAAGCATGTCACCAAATTTCCGTTTTGCTCCATTACCGCCAGGCTTACCCATCTACTTCAAAACATAATATGTGTCTGCAGGGTGTTTCACATTTGTATTACCACATTCAGATTTAGCATGAAACATGCATTCAATTCAGCACAAACAAGCCTAGTATTAATGGTATATAAGTTAAGTATTGTTCCTGACATAGACCCTCTGATTTTGAGAAAATATTGACAATTGTCAATTGTGTATCCTAACATTGCAGCCTGTTTATAAAGCATTAAAAACCTCTTTGCTTTGAACGGGGAAGATTTAACCTTATATTGGGCTTTTTAACTATAGCTTGAACAAACTTAGTTAATTTAATTTGGTGAATAAAGGTTATTACAAAAGCCAGTTGTAATGGTTCATTCTATCAGGCAAACCCCGTATTGTATCATTTTATATGCGCTTAACGTTCATACACAAATTCCCGGCTTAGATTTTAAGTGCTTTTTTTTACAATGAATAACATTGTTAATCTCAATGTTTCCTTTTAAAACCGTTAATATTTCCGTTCAATATTGTTCAACATTTTGTGGAAATTACAACTTATATGTGTTTTCTAAGAGGTTGATTTGATTAACTGAGATTTTTTGATTTTTCATTATTTTATAAGAGAATTAAACAGTAGTCTAAAATGCTCTCATAAGGATATTCTAGTGCGACATCCTTGTAACTTTGGTTTATGCCAATATTTAGCTGGGAAGTAGGGCAAAACAGTTTACAGTACAGCTTCCTGGTCAAGAAATACGTACCTGTTCATTTCGAACGTGAACAATTACAATTTGGAGAGAGCCCCTTTTACCCAGCCATGGGGAACCTGCAAACAACACTTCTAGATTATTTGGTTTTATTTGTGGTTGACATGCCTGCCTGTGTGTTGAATTTTATACAACGATGGCTCTCCGTATTACAAATCTATATTAATAAGATTATAGAGTCTGTCTGTGTGTCTGTCTGTCCGGCTATGGATTTCGTCATGCTAAGTCGTATGGGGTTGATATTTGGCATGGTGGTAGGGGACAACGGCCTGAAATTTATGGTCAGGTTTTGGAAGCGACCCCGTAGGTCAAAGGTCACCTAGAGGTCAAATTGCTGAGGAATGCCCTACGACTACCAAATTTGGTCAGAAGAACCTCTGACCCAAACATATTACATTGCGGGGGTCAAAGGTCAGGCAAAGGTCACCAGGGGTCAAATATATGCCAAATAGTGTAGGAGTGCTCTATTGACACCCAAATTTGGTCAGAAGAATCACTGACCCAAACAAAAGACATTGTTGAGGTCAAAGGTTAGATAGGGGTCATCCGGGGTCAACTAGAGGCCAATTTGCTTAGGAAATCTCTATGACTACCAAATTTGGTCAGAGGAACCTATGACCCAAATGTAATACAATGATGAGGTCAAAGGTCAGGTAGGGGTTATCAGGGGTCAACTAGAGCCTGATTTATTTAGGCACGCTCTATGAATACGAAATTTGGTCAGAAGAAACTCTGACCCAACCGTAATACAATGACAAGGTAAAGGGTGTAGCAGGTGTCATTGGGGTCAACTTGAGGCCATAAATTAATTAAGGGTAAGGTGCTCAAATGATGCGGGTAATCTAGTTCTGTAATAAACTTCTAAATATTGTACACATTGTTATCCATCTATAACTTTGAACGGTACACGACAGATGTGTCAAACTACACGTTGTCTGCATCCTGAGGCATGTCACGAGGAATGCATAGGTGCTGGTTGAGAAAAGATTTAATAAAGTTTGAAATTTGAACCCTGTGTGAGCGTTCAGGTATTATAACACATGTCTGCAAGAACAGATTTTTTGCCACGAAAGATTAAATGATAGCTTAAGGCTTCTAGTGCAAATCTATCTTTGGTGGCAACCTCCTTCACAAAAATCGTACGTGATATGAATCTATTACCATTTGCGGCTTAACTGAACCCAGTAATTGAACAATAAGATTGTTACTAATCAACAAATTGCCCCCATACCCACACCAATACCCACACTCAAGCATCCTATATACAAACATATACACACTCACATTCACAAATCTACCAAAACTACTTTCCCATAATCAATGATTACCAACATGACTCATATAAATGTTTTAGTTAACCATAAGTTGAATACCTTCATGGTTTATCAATAACCTAAATATTGCCCACTGTCAAAACTTTTTTGCAGGCCGTAGCATAACTCTAAAACCGATGGAAAATCCAGCCGCTAAAGGTTCTTATTTCATTTATGTATAATCGTATATTGGTGGATCCCGTACGTGTATAAGGCGAATACGGTAATGTCTTGTCTTGAAAACGTGTTTTGAGGGACGTTCTGAGCAAATGGAAGTCTAATTATTTAAAAGTAAACTTAACAACGCAACACAATAACAAGGGACGGTGTGAATGGGTTAGAAAAAATGTTGATCTGAATTACCTCAATGATTATCCCTACAAATGTTTTAAGCATTGTGGAATACGAAAAGAGTGCATTTCAAATATATATCATTTATTCTTTACGTTTCCAACATAATGCCTAAAAAAGGATGGTCGTTTAGTCATTCCAATCAGCAATACGACTAACGAATGCATTTTGTTTTCCTTGTAAATAGCTTTATGTCCAAGTCATCTGACGAAGTGCATCAATGGAGAATGTAGACATCACATCTATGCGTGTGCAGACTCGGAGTGCCTACCACAAGACCAGTGTCGGGGTAAGCAATGAAATAAATACCGTAACCCTCATCCTCTGTAGGGATGGTGGTTGCAACTTTTTCCCCTATTTGTTTTGGCGTAATATACTTTGCCAAAGTGCTCCATGTAATTATTAATACCATTTTACTCCTTTTTTCACGTAAATAAATTGAAATTGGAGGGTGTAGCATGAGTGGATGGTTTCATCAACATTTTGGTTTCGGGTGAGGGTATGTTAGTTAAATCCCATTATGTTTTGTGTGGGATTTTACCAAATATTTAAAAAACGTTTCAAACTTGTTTTGTAAAAAGGTTGTAATTATTATTATCCTCATCAATACACTTGTTTAATGATGTTTACATGTATACCTGTAACACACGCCATCATATAATTACTTTTGTACGATTCTTTTTCTCAAAGCAGTTTTCTGCATTACATACCAAATACAATTTGTATTAAAATGCGTCATTCGTGTCATAATAACAAATCAACTCTTTAAATAATTAAAAAATATAATTACATTATTAGTTAGTTAAGTTAGTTTTTTAGCATATGGGTACCATAAGCCTC
>JAUMTS010203312.1:0-15113 GCA_032273385.1 Ophiopholis aculeata | reverse complement strand
CGCAACTGTAAACTAATACATTTGGACGAGCCTTTAACATATCGCGTTGCGTAAACGTCAGCCGTACAAAGTGTGGGATTCATACTGAGGGCCTCTTGGACTTCCTCCGGTGGTTTCTTAATAAATACAGCCTGTGTAACTCCTGAAGCAGTCTTAAAAGAGGTCAGTTGTCCAAAGTTGTAATTCTGTAATTCTTGAGCGGCTTCCAAGAACTGCTTTGTCATCATGCCGTGCAGACGCATCTTTGAAGCTTTAACGGCTTTGGGAGTCGCAACTGGTCCTGCGGTAGTCAAGATGGCCTCTATGATTTCTTGTTTTTCAATAGAATGATTGGAGTAGGCTCTCCGTGTATTACTCTGTAAATATGTATAAATGAATAACACCAATAAATAGAAAGCCTTCAGGTAAAATAAAAGCAAAGCAAAATGAAGAGAGCACAAGGGGCGATGGCGTATCGATGACAAGTAATATCAATGTTGGTAAATTAACTAATCATAAATTTCTTAATGCAAAATAAAGATTGGGAAGAGGTGCTGGTTTCTACATTAAAATAAAGTCAGCATATTCTAGTACCTAACATCAAAATTCAAGCGGCTAACTGCCATACCCATTCCATATCACCAAGTATCCTCATAATGGGCCTAATAGTTCTAGATATTTCATTTTTTATAAGGTTTAGTGGCAAGTGCTACTAATATTAAGTTTCTTACACATGATTCAGGAGAAATAAATAGTATGAAGACATGTTGACGTATGTTTCAACGTGGAACCCCTTCTGTTATGATTCAAAAAATCACACAACCTAATCTACTACAAGAAAGAATTCTTTGGCACCAGTTTCATTGCAACTAATTTTGCTCGCAACTGTAACCCAATAGACTTAGATGGCACTTTAGCATATCGTGCCGCGTAAAATTCAGCCGTACACAAAGCAGGATTCATTCTGAGAGCCTGACCTATTTCATCCGGAGGTTTCTTAATGAAAACAACCTGAGTTATTCCCAGCACTATCTTCAATGATATAAGTCGCCCAAAGTTGCATCTCTCAAGTTCTTCAGCTGCTTTTAAAAACTGTTGCGTTGTTGTTAAGTGCAGACACTTCTTGGCGGCTTTGACAGCTTTTGGAGTCGCAACGGGTCCAGTTGTTGTCAAGATGGCCACCATGACATCTTGTCGCGAAATAGGACGTTGTGCATTGGAATACGCACGGCTTGTGCAATTCTGTAATGTAATAAATAACACCAATAAATCAGCGCTAGTAATTTGTAACTAATTTTATGCTATCCTTACATCATATTATGAAAAATTATATGAGGCCAATGAAGGATGGGGCATATCGATAGGGCAAGATGGTGTCATAACTTTGTTGGTAAATGAAGTAACATAACTTAAATAGCCAACCGATTCGAAAATAAAATCTCACATACTAAACTGAAAATGTAAGTTAAATATGCACTTGTAAAAAGACAATTCAGGATTGCTATTGTTTTAAACCTATCACAACTAATCAAATGAAGCAAGTCTGAGGCACTAGTTTCATAGAAACAAGTTTAGCTCGCAGCTGAAACCCGATAGTTTTGGACGACCCTTTAGCGTATCTTGCTGCATACACATCAGGTGCGCACAATGTGGGATTAGTTCTAAGAGCCTCTTGGACTTCTTCCGGGGGCTTCTTGATGAACACAGCCTGTGTAAGCTTTGATCTGATCTTCAACATCAACAAATGACCAAGGTTATACTTTTCCAGTTCTTGTGCTGCCATCACAAACTGTTCCGTCTTCATAGGTTTCAAGCTCCTCCTGGCAGTTTTAACAGCTTTAGGGGTCGCAACTGGTCCAGTTGTCTTCAAGATGGTCTCCATGACTTCTTGTATATTAATAGAATGCTGTAGATGAGAGTAGGCTGTACTTGCGTCACTCTGCAACAATGTAATAAATAACACTGAATCACTAATAAATGACCACTAATATTACGGCCATGCAAATATTCTCATAAAACGATCCATTATTATGTTAGTGCAATGACTGTTACTTGAATGATTCAATTAGACCCATTTCCTTTATAACGGGATACGTAGTAGAAGTTAGGTTTTACACAAGGGAAACTTATTTGCATCGCAAAGACATCTAATTATTCCATTTGTTGATATCAGTACTGGAGAAGACCCTCTGTATATCATCTATAGACAAATCACAAACAATTCATCCTAAATATTTCAAAAATAAAATATTTTACAACTTTGAGGTAAAATTATAAATTGTGACATTAAGGAATACAAACTTGGGAAACTTCCATCCAGTCATCAACCAACCTATCATTTGGCCTAAACATCCCTGCTAATCACATGAAGCAACTTTTAGGTACAAGTTTCATAGCTACAAGCTTAGCTCGTAACTGTAACCCACTAGATTGAGACGACCCTTTGGCGTATCGTGCTGCGTAAACATCGGTTGTGCACAACGCGGGATTCATTCTAAGGGGCTCTTCTACTTCTGCTGGTGGCCTCTTGATAAATATTGACTGTGTAACCTGCGATGTTATTTGTATCGACATCATCTGACCAAAATTGCATTTCTCCAATTCTTGAGCTGCTTCCATAAACTGATTTGTTGTTATGGTTTTCACATTTCTGCTCACAGATTTGACAGCTTTTGGAGTTGCGACTGGTCCTGTTGTCTTCAAGATGGCCTCCATGATTCCTTGTAATTCAATGGAATGTTGTTGATGAGGGTTCACTCTGCCTTCATCACTCTGTAATATGCAATAAATACAGGGATGTAAGTGGGTCTGTAGCAAAAGACCTGAAAATTGATGAAAATCTGGATTTTCCTATCCTTTTGTACATGCATGATACGGTCAAAAGCCTGAAATTACACAAGATTCTGACTGAAAAAAGCCTGAATTCAGGCAATTGCCTGAACACTTACATCCCTGTAAATAACACCAATAAATAACCACTGGAAAGTCAAGGTATAAGAACTTGAGAAATCACAAAAAAGGGGACTACATGTAGGAGAAAAAAATAGTCAAGAACATTAAAATTGTGTCCTCATTCCAACAGGGAATCTTCCTCTTCATAATGCATAACCAGCAAGTGTGACTGACATATCTAAGCTATTTAATTCATAGAACAGCAAAACCATCATATTCCAACTACAAAATGTATATCTAGCAAGCTGACAACTATAGCTCATTTAAGACATTTTAGCTTTACTTGGAAAGTGTGCTTTAGGGGACTGCAGCAAGATTGCAGTTAACAATTTGCAGGGTTATGACAAAAATACATGCAGACATTATTTACACAAATCACAAAAGCTGTTTCTCGGATACAAGTTTCATAGCAACAAGCTTGCTTCGTAATTGCAACCCAATAGCTCTAGACGACCCTTTTGCATATCTCGTAGCATACATATTAACGGTGCACAAATCAGGATTCTGTCTCAACAATTCTTCAACCTCTAACGGTGGTTTCTTCAGAAAAATCAGCGCCGGTTTTCCTTTCTTTCCAAAAGTCATAAATGTTCCAAACTGTTCTTTCTCCAACGCTGTCACAGCTTCCACATACTGCTCTGTTGTCATGTAATTCAAGCTCATTTTGGTCGCCTTGGCAGCTTTAGGCGTGGATACTGGCCCAGGTGTTTTCAAGATGGCTTCCATTATGTCTCTGATACTAAATGAGTACTTTGAATCCTGCAAAAATAAGGCCACAAAAGAAGATTTAAGCATATCTTACAAGTGCGCTGAACTATCATTTTAAAGAGACATAATGAAGTGGCAAGGGGATCACAGAGACCTTTATTGGTAATTTGCCTGAAATGAAGCATTATTTCTGAAGCAGGTCTCTGAAAAACAATGTGAGTGTCTGTCAAGACCAGTGTTAACCCTAACATTTGGGAAGTTGTTTTTCTCATAAAACTATTTAAACAGCGTCAGGTATAAAACATAAAACCATGCAAACAGAATTGCCCACATCAGGTTGACAAACCCCCGGGACAAACCTAGAACAGGAAATCTCCAGCCATCTAACAACATTTAGAAATTATCCACAGATCTACTAAAGTTTGAAAATTAGAACCAATAAAACTGTTATCATTATCAGAAGTACCTTGGATAAGAAAATAAAACAGATTAGAGGAAACTTGGAATAGGAAATATATAGCAAAAATAATGTGTTTTCAAAATCAAAGAATTTAGGAAAGAATACCCTATTTTAATGACAAAAGAAACAAGAAAGGATGGATCTATAGTGAAAAGAAAGTTAGCTTGGTTAGGAAACTGACGGGAGTGGAAGCTACGTCTTTGAAATCAACTGACTCTGAAAGGTATCTATACTAAAAGTTTTGGTTTTTTTTTTCATTTGCAAGGTCCTTTTTCATTTGCAACACAGGCTTTTATTGCATGATTATACAAACACAAAAAAAGTCGAAATTATAATCCAACATAGAGAGAAGACCCATTAGGCCATAGATCAAAGTGGAATAATTGTTTTCAACTTACAATCAACAATCAAAATAGATCACACAAGAATACTTCTTTGTAAAAAATATTCATAACCAGCCCAGTAATCACATGAAGAGGCTTTTGGGCACTAATTTCATTGCAACAAGCTTAGCTCGCAGAGTAAAACCTATCGCTTTTGACACTCCTTTGCTATACCTCGTACTGTAAGCATTATAAGAACACAAGTCTGGATTTCTTCCTAACTGCTCTTCTACTTCCAAAGGCGGTTTCTTCAGAAAAACATTCAACGGTGCTCCCTGGTTATATTTAACAGAGATCACTTTTCCCAAACCAGCCTTTTCTAGTGCTCTAGCAGCTTCCATAAACTGCTGCACATTACTGGAACTCAGGCTCATTTTAGTATGTTTGACAGCCCTGATAGTTGATACCGGTCCTGTTGTTTTCAAAATGGCCTCCATTATGTCTCGGATTCCAAAAGTTTGCTCCAATTTAGGGCGCACTCCACTAGGGCGTTTCTGTAAGAGGCAACAAATAGGGATACGTGTACTTAATGTACCACACATACTAGAACAAGGCTTTGGTAAAATCATGTAAAATGCCAGACTAGTACAAGCTGAAGACAACTTTTATTTTGTTTTTCAGAAGCAGGAATACACAAACTCATATAATGGAAAACGATTTATGACATATAAATTGTATTTCTTTTTTATTTCCAAGTCATTTTTCGTATACAAATTCTTATTCTGTTTTATTTCCAAGTCAATATTTGAATGTAATTGTATTTCTATTTTATTTCATGGTCATTTTTCGTATGGTAAACAACTTCCATCTACATGTATTTCACAAAAATAAAGTAAAAACTATAAAAATATCACAAATACAATTACAAAGAAGCATCTTCAAATGTTCAATAAAAAAGGACTAAAACTTTCCAAAGAGTAGTCACAAACAAGGGTCGATTATAGTAGATAGCAGAAAGAATAATCAAAACAGTGAGCTAAACAAAAGTTTTGATGTTTTGGTCTTTATTTTTACCCTGTCCATTATACAAATCAATTCAAGTACAAAAATGTTTGATAATATTATTTTTAACAAAAATTAAGATCTGTCAAAAAACTATTATAAACAATACTGTACAAATAGTTTCTCAATTGAAACTGGACATGAAATGCAATCCCAAGATCACATAAAGTGCTCCCGAGCCACTAATTTCATGGCAACAAGTTTAGCTCGTAATGGAAACGAAATAGCCTTGGACGACCCTTTCTTATACTGCGTAGAGTAAACTTCAAATGTACACAAATCTGGATTAGCATTCAATGCTGGCTTCACTTCAGCCGGTTGTTTCTTAAGAAAAATCTTCAGTTTCCTTCCTTTCTCATACAGTACAGTTTTAGTCTTCCCAAAGTTTGCATTTTCAAGCTCCTCCGCTGCCTCAATGAAATCATCAGTCAATAAATTATGCAAGAAGCATCTTCTTGTGGCTTTGACTGCTCTTGATGTGACGACTGGCCCAGGCACAGCAAGAATGGCCTTCATGATGTCCCTCAGTCCAAAGGATTGTGTTGGGTTCTGCATTAGGTTAACAATAATATAACAGGTAGAATACCTTTAAACTGTGGACTTGTTAATTCAAGCATAAGAGCCGGACAATAGTGGTTTCAGTCTCTCCAAAAAATACCTAACAAAAAGATATTTAATTTGGACAACAGTACACACCTGACAAAAAATATCTAAGATCTGGCGGAATTTCAAAAGTATGACACTCATACTACAGCAAAGTCAAGTTCTTGATGCAGATTTTAAACAAAATAAGTAAGCATTTAAGAATAACAGCTTTTCATGTTGCACTGCTCATGAGCCATATAGGAACAAAGACAAAACAATGTGCCTAGCTGGTAATTTGAATCTTATCCTACAGTTTATTTGTTGTGTATTATTAATTGAAATAATTTGAGAATCTACCCGCAAATCTACGCCCACCACCATCATCGTCTGCCCATCACATGAAGTGGTCCTGAGGCACTAATTTCATAGCAACAAGTTTTGCCCTTAATGGAAACTTAATAGCCTTGGACGACCCCTTCTTGTATTGCATAGAATAATATTCAAATGAGCTCAAATCTGGATTAGCGTTCAATGCATCAATCACTTCAGACGGTGGTTTCTTAAGGAATATCGTCAGCGGTGTTGGATTGCCTTGTTGTAT
The DNA here is from genome assembly GCA_032273385.1 of Ophiopholis aculeata. Classification (NCBI taxonomy): domain Eukaryota; kingdom Metazoa; phylum Echinodermata; class Ophiuroidea; order Amphilepidida; family Ophiactidae; genus Ophiopholis; species Ophiopholis aculeata. The sequence continues at coordinate 8,443 of JAUMTS010203312.1, read as the reverse complement.
AGTCAATGTCTTCCCAAAGTTGGCCTTATCAAGCTCTTTGGCTGCCTCAATGAAATTATCGGTTGACAAATTATGTAAGAAACATCTTCTTGTTGCTTTTATAGCTTTTGGTGTGACCACTGGACCAGGGACCATCAGAACTCCTTGCATGATTTCTCTCACTCCGAAAATTTTCTTTGGTTTCTGCAACAGGTATAACAATAACAGTAGATATCAGGCCTTAAAATACTTTTTGAAATTTTGGTGGCTTTATTTCAAATAAAAACTCCACATATTTTCATTTTTCGAAGGCTACTTTGAGTTCGACATTTCGGAGGCACATTTTAACTTTGTATTCATGAATATTTTGGGGGGCTATTTTTGAAGAAGTAGGGCCTTACCATAATTTTCATTTTGGGGGCTATTTTGATATTTTTGGGAGGGAATCATCTGATTTGCACTCGCTTTAAATTGTAAGCCCTGCTAGATATAGAATACTTTTGAAACTGATTAAAATTCAGACATACACTGCCACAAAATTATTGAAATTATTTGCCTATAGTACTTCAGACTGCAAAATAAACAGAAATGGACAAGTATTTGGTCCGAATCAATTTAATACGAATCCAAGCAAATGCTTGATAATATAGTGAAACCTGGGCAACGGTACAAAAGAGTTTAAGTTTACCCCTACAGACAAGACACTCGCAATAAATCTCTTGTCCTTTTTTTTAATCTGACAACATGAAAACCTGATTAGACAATCGATGCAAGGTTCCATCACACAACAATGTTATCATTTAGTTTCAAGTACTGTTTCATTTGTTTTATTAATATCATTTTACAAAAGGATTGATTCAGTTTCAGATTAATAAGGTCAGGTTTTTTTTTAAACAGGTAGGCAGAAGAGTCCCTTCCCAAGATCAAATTTAGTGATCCAAATTTCAAGCACTCTTTCATTACAATCTTCACAAACAATGGAAGATTAAGGAAGTTTAGGACCAAAACGTTCATTTCATTAAGTCCATAAAAGAAATATCAAACAACAAATTGTTCAATACAATATTGATTATTTGTAAGTTCCATCTTTGTAATCGCTCTTGTTATTCCAAAATATTTGAAATGATTAAATATTCAAAACTGAAATCAAATGTTTTCTGGATCCACCCCATTGAACACGTACAGAACAGAACAGACTCAAAAGTTATTAAATATTGCAAATCTAAGAAATTACACAACTTTTAAAACATGATCTAGCCTCATTAAATCAGATGAAGTGATCTTTGGACACAAGATTCATTTCCACCAGCTTGGCTCTAATCGAGAGTCCAATAGCTTTGGGAGTTCCTTTCCTATATCGCCTAACATACAAATCGAACGGGGGCAACTCTGGATTTGAAACCAATACATCCTCCAGTTCCCCAGGTGATTTCTTAAGAAAGATGTGCAAAGGAACACCACCTTGCCGCCTTGAAAACCCAACTAATCGGCCCAAATCAGCTTTTTCAAGTTTCTCAGCAGCTTCCACAAACTGTTCCGTGGTACTAAATCGTAGACAGAGTTTTGTAGCTTTTGTGGCTCGTGAGGTTGCTACAGGTCCGGGCGTCAACAAGATGGCCTCCATCATGTCTCGGATGCTGAAGAAGTACTGTAATTGTGTGAATGATGATCCTGGTGATTTTTTCTGCAAGAGTTAACAAATCGCACCAAAAACAGGTGAGTACTTGACAATCAAAAAGCAATATAATCCAACATACAGGGGATCTTGAACATACATTTTCAGGTACCATCAAAAGAAAATATAACTCTACCACCAAAAGAAAATATAACTCTACCATCAAAAGAAAATATAACTCTAGATGGGTCCATTCCTACTTTGCTCTTCCTCTTCAAAAGTCACACATAATCCAAGATTCAAGACACAAATTCAAGCCTCGATGGCAAACATGTACACTCAGTAGAATTAACCCACACATAATGGCAACACTAGGCTCAACCAACCTCTTTTTCTTCCATTTTTATTACATTTCACCCTGCAGTATAAAAAAGTTGTATAGATGTTCAAGTAAGGGTATTATTATTAATTATCATTACCAACTCAAAGAAAATGCTCTGGTGAAACTAATTTCATGGCAACAAGTTTGGCCCGCAAAGGGAACCCTATTTTCTTTGAAGCACCTTTCTTATATCTAGCACAATACACCGAGAACAAACACAGCTCTGGACCAAGGATCTCCTCAACTTGCGCAGGAGGATTTTTCAAGAACACATGCTGCACTGTTCTGGCATTAATTGGAAGAGTGACCAGCTTTCCAAAGTTGAGGTTCTCAAGCTCCCTGGCAGCTACTACGAACTGCTGTGTAGTCATGCTATAATTGAGACTCATTTTTGTTGCTTTCACTGCTTTTGGGGTTGCGACTGCTCCGGGAGCTCGTAGGATTGTTTGCATTATTTCTGTAGTGATATCGTTTGAGGAAGCCAATTTAGGCTGTGATCCGATGGTACGGTTCTGAAATATCAATAAAAATCAAACAAAAAGTAGACGATAACACACACATGCAATGAATAAATCTGAATATACATTGAACATATTCATAATTGTGTCACAACTGAAACTGAAAATCTGTTTTGAAAAAAAATATTAATTGCAATATAAAAACTGTTAAGAGCTCTAGGATCCTATCATCATCAAACTCATCAAACTCCGCAATAAATGTTCTGGTCCTTGGAAAAAATTTACATGAAAGAACTTAAGGATTCATTGGGTATACTATGAAAAGACGGTGATCAATTCATTCCTCCAAGAAATGTTTGCTCTGCATGTTGGGTCAATAGTTTATCACCTTGTGTGCAACAGAATACAACAAAATAGCAAGGTTGGATTGGACCTATAGGATACCATGTCAGACCAAATTGTATTTTGCCCAACTATGTTTATAATTATGATACTGTGTGTTTGCAATGCATATTTCTATTTATAAGCCCTTCAAGCCTGACTCATCCAAGGCTGTATCCATGCAATGTACTGTGTCTGCCATTTTGGAATTAAATTACTGAATCTGAACCCAGCCAATAAATCATCTAGCTGTCACCACTTCGCCTGAGTATGCAATCGGTGCTATGGTTGTGTGTATCCTGTACACTCCAATGCAATTCAACAGCATGACTAAACAGAGGCTGTATCCCGCACACTGTGAATAAAATGATTGTGTGCAGCCATTTTGTCCTAACCAATAAATAATCCCTCCCTATTTAGGGGAAATGAACACAACCTTGCTAAAATTATACACAGTACAATTCAAAAGCATGTCTAAGCAAAGGCTGTATCCACTGCACTGTGATTTATATGTCAGACATTTAAAAGTAAAAATTGTGTACAGCCATTTTGTTCTAACCAACAATCCCTCCCCATTTAGTGGAAATGAACAAAACCTTTGCTAAAATTATTCAGTGCAATTCAACCGCATGACTATTAAACAAAGGCTGCACTGTGAATTATGTCAGACATTTTGAACAAGTTGTGTTTAGCCATTTTGTCCTAACCAATAAATAATCCCTCCCCATTTCGTGAAATTGAACACAACCTTTGCTAAAATTATACTGTGTGTATATTGAATGCACACCCAGTGCAATTCAACAGCATGACTAATAAACAGAGGCTGTATCCGCAATGCACTGTGAATTATGTCTGACATTTTGAACAAAAATTGTGTGCAGCCATTTATCCTTATAATCTCTCTACTGACATGCACCACTTCCCTGCATGCAAGCATGATGCAAACGCCCTGCGCCATAATACCCCGGCCATGAATAACTGTGTGTATGCACACTCTCAGTGCAATTCAACAGCATGAGACAACAGAACAGTGCCGGAGGCTGTATACACACTGTGAATTATGTCTGACATTTTGAATAGAAATTGGGTGCAGCCATTTGTCCTAATAAGAATCCTACCCAACATATAATCTCTCTGGGCCAATCTCTCTCACACAAGAACTGTGCATTATGAACGTGTATGCATGCTCAGTGCAATTTAATAGCAAAACTTTAATTTACATGCACTGACTCAGCTCAGCAGGGTCACGCTATATCCACAATGAACACCCAACATTTAGAACACATTTTGTGTGGGACCTTTAGGATAGTTTGTCCTAAACCAAAAAAATATATAATTTTAGTTGGTCCGTGCACAGCTCCTCGACGGTTGTACATGCATAAAGAGCTTCTAACATATTTTTGAATAGTCTTACAGTTTGAATCTGACTGTATAATGTATAATATTAATAGGAAGGACATTTAGATTTTTGTCCTAGCAAATTATCACTTTCCATGAAGTTGGTGTGCATGCCATGCAATACAAGTGCTCAGTATGATTCATCAAAGGAAGTATTCATAAACAGTCTAGCATATTGAATAATGTACTATGTTCAAATTAGAATGTTTATTGCACAGGATATTGGACACTGTACCCCAACGACATTATCATAATCACTCCACAAGGTGTACATAAATACTGCACACTTTATCAGTATGACTAATCAGAGGCTGTATTCACTTTAATTACAGCTGACATTTTGAATAAGGTTACTGTCTAAACCTGACTGTATCATGCGTAGACAAAGGATTCTCTCCTAACACACATATTACTTGGTGTGCATGACATGTAGCTAGCTGTCTACATACAACTCAGCAGTATGACTCATATGAGGTTGTATCCTATTGTGCATTCAGTATGACATATTGAATATCCTATTTACTGTAAATTCTACATGACATCCTCAGCCATAAAATGAATGAATAGAACTAATATTGTACTGTACAGCGGGAAATTTTCCCGGGGGTAAAATTTTTGCGCTTTTCGCGGTCGACCAGGCAACCGCGAATTCTAAACCCCACGAAAATGTTTGTTACCCATAGAACTTAATGGGCAAGTATTTGAAAACTCGAATTTTAAAACCCGCGAAATTGTCCAGAATGAGTGAAACTGGAAAAATTAACCCCGCGAAAATATACCGCTATACAGTAAGCATATTGGCTCAAAAAAATTGGTCCATCTTTTTAGAATTAGTTATGCCCCAACAGAGCTTGTTAATTTAACAACTCTGGATGCAAATACAGCCCTGGATAGAATTTCAACAAGAATCTGATAATCAATTCTCAAAAAGATTCTCAACATATTACAAAAATATAAATATATTCTCAAAACTTCTTGTTTTCTCATACTGAATCAAATTTGTTTGTGCAAATCCATTTTGATTCTGGCAACGCATGACAAAATTCTACACCTGGTTTTGCAACGCTGGAAAATTTGTCTTTGACAGGCTTTAGAGTTTGAATATTTTGTTTCTAAGAATAGTTTAAAAATAAGCAGACTATAATAGCTAGGGGGCCATGTCAGGCTTAATATTGTTGTATGTGAAACGTTAAACACATGTTTTGTTCTTTTATTGTACAGTGCCTGGCCATGGTATTCAACTCAAATCTGGTAGATTAGTAGTGCCTGGGAAATTCAATTTGAAACCCGAAACACCTCAACAAGGTAAAGTGCATTAGGCAGAACGGTGATGTTATAATGCAGGAGTTAAACATATTTTGACCACCCCTTTAAGCATTCACCGCAAGCATTCACCCTGATTAACCCTGATCAACCTTCTAGGTGGCCGAGCGGTCTAAGGTATTGTAACCAAGTCGGTCTGGAGGAACTAATGACAAGCCATGGTGTCGTTTGTTTTAAGTCCAACAAAGGGCAAATAACTTTTACAACATTTCTCTTGAGTATCCTTCAAAAATTGTGATATGTAGGTGTTATGTAAGCATAAACATTATATATCCCGATTTATCAGCATTCCTCGCCCTGATTTATCAGCATTCCTTGCCCCGATTTTTCAGCATTCCTTGCCCCTATAGATGTCTCCTTCAGACCGTGTAGATTGAAGTAGACATGTAGCGCACAGTGGTTCAGAAGTCAGGTAAAGCTGTTGATCTTGTGCACCAGAAGAGTAATACCTAGGCACGTTAAAGGTCACAGACTCTGTCAAAAAGAGAAGGGGATCATCCCGGGTCTGTTATTCGCACACAGTCCTAAGTTCCAGGATAACTTGGCGTTTATGCATGCTCCACAGTGAATCCTGCCGAGTCAATCCTGAAGACGCAGAAGTATGTATAGGTCAAGATAAGATGTAAATTCCCTTTTCATCCTCCAAACCCTATAGGTCAAGGTCAAGAATCCACCGAGGTAGCCTCTCTGAGAACTATCAGGGCAGTGTAGGCCCATATAATGCGTGCGGGGTCCCCCTAAGCCCTGTAAATGTCGCTAGCTTATAGCTGGTTTACCCAATGTCATCTCATAGAAGAGTTACTGGTCATAAGTGTAAGAAACGGATAAGGGCACCCGGGGATCGCAAATAAGTTGTAAACATGTGTACTACGCTTGGCATGCTAAAAAGTCACAACGCATTTACCGCATGCAAAAGCATTTGACTGTGAAGGAAGTTGTTATTTTGCGGAAACTTAAAGGTCCATAGACATAATTATGAAAATGTCTGTGAGAGTCTCACCGTTTGGACATATATAGGTACATTATGCACAGAAGTTCAACTTACAAATCACAGATTATCATTATTTTTTGAAAAAGAAGATTATAACATCCACATAATTTTCAAGTTTTGTTCAACAAAAGCTGATTTTCTCCCATTGGCATCAATTGACCTTGGCATTACGTCATAAGTGGTCATGCGTGTCATTTTTGTGTCTGCGATAAGTAATCAGGCTGCGTATAAGCAATATATGCAGTTCACAATCCGCGGCCATTCCGCAAAAAAGTAGTACGCGCGTATTTGGTTGTTTACTTTTTGAGTTGAAATAAATTGACCTTGGCATTACGTCATAAGTGGTCATGCGTGTCATTTTTGTGTCTGCGATAAGTCATCACGCTGCGTATAAGCAATATATGCAGTTCACAATCCGCGGCCATTCCGCAAAAAAAGTAGTACGCGCGTATTTGGTTGTTTACTTTTTGAGTTGAAATAAATAAATTAGTGATTATCGGCCATTGATCGACAATGTCTGACGTCATTCAGAGGTCATGTCAAAGTGTCATGTGCATAAGGTCGTTTTGAAAACGGACAAGAGCAGATTTTACAATGTCAGTCTCAGATACAGATGCTTTTGATTGCAAATAAAACATTTTAGCGGAAGAATATTATAAAAACTGATATTGGGGTATATGATCAGCATATAGTTTAGATGCAAAAAAGCTGAAAATATGGATATTCTGCTTCAACCATGTCCATGGACCTTTAAGCAGAGACCTTGATTCCCAGTCAAATTACATTATGTTTCCACGCAGTGGGTTGATGCACACAAAACCATGTCCCACTTGGTAAATGACTGAGACCTTAATTTTGCATTCTGAATACTGTTTCTTTCTCAAATTCACAGCATGTAGACACAATACACTTGATAGTTCCATGGTCATGTACAGTGATGATCATGGTGAGACATGGAAACGTGGCGGCCATGTTCCATATCATGAAGATGACTACTTGAGGGCAGTGCACACCTGTGAATCACAAGTAAGTTGAAAATGTAGGCTTTCAGAAAAAGTAACATAGATCTATACATTCCCACATAAAGCATCAGTGATACCAATTTTGACAAACTTAGTTTTAAAGGGGGCTATGCTGATTTCACATATGCATTTTTTACCTCCAACTAGTTAACACCGACCCCTAAAACATATTTTACAAGCTTTCACTTCCATGGAGACCCTTGTTTAGGCTCCAGCGACAAAAATCAATATGTTAAACTTGGGATGGGGCTGCTATAACAAAATAAATTAATAATTGGTATACCAATAAACACATATTTTATATATATCTCACAAAGTACAATGAACATATGGAGGTACAATTTACAATTTCATGATTTAGTATAAAAATTAGTACTACTTCTGTTTGAGGACTGGGGGAACTCTGGAGATGAGGCTAAAATCGGCATAGCTCTCTTTAAACAAACTCAACTAGTCATCAGTATTTCACAAAATTAAAAGAAAAGCAAAATTATTCTATCATTGCTTACAATGTTTACTGGCATTTCAAAAAAGTATGGGTAACATCTAGCTAAAGTAAGTTTCATATACATGAAATAAATTGAGATGTGTTCATGAAATTGTGCACTGTAAAATGCAAGACCAGCAAGTATAATTTATCTCTAGCACTTGAGGATGTAAACATCAATTCTTTTGAAAACACAAGAATTGTATTACTGTTTATGAGATGCGATACTGTTCATACATAGCCACTGATAAGGCCTAAAAAAAATTGTTTGTTTGTCCATAAACAGCTCTCCAGAGAGTAGGGTCGGTCGGTAGGGATTTAAATTTTTTTTTTTTTTTTACAATATTGGTTTATTGCATTGCCTTCTGTGGTCTGTCACTGTTTAAATATGTAAAACCAACACAAAC
>JAUMTS010202202.1:0-15114 GCA_032273385.1 Ophiopholis aculeata | reverse complement strand
TATTGCTAATCCTGAAGTCGAAGAATAATTTGTTTTAATTTTAATATCACAAGATGATCATGTACTATCATTTATGAAATTGCAAAAAAGATCACTATCTTACTTATTGATAACATTTTATTGCACTTTATATGTTGAGCTGCTTTGTTCAGGTAAATTAAACATTGACAAGCACTTTGGTGCCTGGGAAAAATTATGTGGATTTGTAAATTGTAGCTTGGCCGGCACTGGGCCAATTTGGCACATCTCCTGAAAAATTCCCAGTTTCATCATGACAAGATACATTTCAATGTATTATTATTATTTCCCCTTCAAACTGTTCTGGATTTCCAACATGCTTAACCAACTTTAATTTAAATATATATATGGAACACTGATTACGAGCACGGGATAGGACAGGTGTATTTTTGGGTGTTTGCGTTTAGGTGTTCATCATTTTCAACATACCTAATGCAGCCCAAAATCAGCAGCTGACTGTCTGACTGCCACGTGCAGGTTATATTTATACAACTGCACTGCATATTTACCTTTACTCTTTGTATTGTTTAACTTGCATGGTTTATTTAGTGTTTTAACAACTTTTTTCCTTCTTTTTGTAGGTTCAAGTGTCACCGAAAATGCGCCCGTAACGCACCTGCCCTGTGTATTCTGAAGGCCCATGAGCACAACTTCCAAGGTCAGTAAAAATACAAAGAGCTGTATTGTTTTTCATTTTGACCAGGGCTTTTATTTCATAATTGATATGTCAAAGTTAGAAATTTCATATTGTATTTTAAGTTTTAATTGATTTGACGATTTACGTGAACATAAGATTAAGAGCTGTAGTTCTCTATGGAATTAGAATTACCTAAAATTCTTCATAAAAAAGTACCCGGGAAAAAAAATTGTATTGTTGGAAAATACTCTGTCATTCCAAGGACCGTATTAGTATTACTATTAGTATTATACGGTCCTTGTCATTCATATATTTAAAAATTCTTATATTTTGTTAATACTCTGTCATTCATAATCATATACTACTATTCAATATTTTGGTGACTTAATGCTATTTTTCTGATTGAATGTCAGAATCATGATGAGACATACATTGGTATATACTTACATGTAGAATTGTATAATGGGTTTATATTTGGAAGTACTTTGCTGGATTCAATTGCTCCAAATGCCGCATCATTTGCTTGAACATTGTTGAACTTCAAGCAAGTTAATACTATACTACTATATATTTAATATAGGCTACAAATTACGTCAGTGTTGGAAATGTCAACCTATATTTGTAAGACCAAAATCGCAATTCTATGGCAATGTTATTTTAAACTTATAACATGAGTGATGGAGCGAATCTTGAACATGTTCAATCTTGAAACCTTTTACCTTCTGAAATGTTCCTTTGGTATTAAGAAATCTATTTTTGAGCGCGACATTTTCGGTTTCATCAAATCTTTTAGTTTACCCTTTTAGAAGATAGTATTTTAATTGGAATTTTTAAAATCATGTTCAATCTTGATATCTATTAGTATTACCTTCTTAAATGTTCCTTTGGCATTATGGAGTCTATTTTTGGGCCAGCGACATTTTCAGTATCTATCTATTTTGGGGCGAGCGACATTTTCAGTTTCAAAAATGGTTACCCACGTGCTATCTACGGAAGATAGTATTTTAATTGGAATTGTTAAAATTCTGTTCCATGAAACTGCATTCATTAGCATTTAGAATCTTGAAAGCCCTATAAGGTATAAATGTTAGTTGTCGAAGAGATCGTAAGCATCAATTGACATTTTGATGGGTGGACAAAAAGGTCATATAAAAGGGAAAATGAAGTGTTAGTGTTAAGGTCGGCATGCCTTGAGCTTTTGCGTCCTTGCTGTGGGAGAAACCGTAACGGTAAATTATATCAACCCCGAACGGTCTGATTTCGTGGGTGGATCCGATGTTATTCCGAGAAATGCCGCCGCGCCGATGCTATTTTTAGAGATGAAATGTATTCATCATCATCAGGCAAAGGAGTGTCTTGTCATTTTACTTATAGTGATCCAAATATTATGTAAACTAAGCATGACACAACACGATGATTGAGTGAAATTAAAACGTGTGATCATTTAGAAATTGGAAGTGTGGAAAGTTACATTTAATGTTTACATCAGTCACATGTGTATTCTTGTGATGGGCATGCGATCTTTCATAATATTATTTCACGTGATCATCATTGAGATGATAAGATAATGAAATTGATTAAGATAATTGCAGCTAGGGTGTTATGTATGTGTATATCATCGCATTTGACTTTAGTATAACCTTTAGAACCCGTCAGCTATATTGCGTTATCTGACCCATTAATAAATATGATAAGTAAATATTTACCATTTGGCTTTCCTCCAAATTTTTGCAAGACTCGTTTTTGTTATGCTACCTATATAAAGTCAGTTTTGGGGCATTGTTTTTAAGTTCAAATTCAATTCAACGTAAATACATGCAAAATGTGACTCTTCGGACGGCGATGAGTAATATTTATTTTGTCAATTAAAGGGCCTACAGATAATGTTGTCTTTGAAAAGCACTGAATAAATTGACCTGTAACTGGCCTTGATATTGAGCATGAACTTCTCGTGCTGATCATATGTTATGAATTTCCCCGTAAGGCGTATGACCTAGATTTCTCAGTAGTTACATTCTCATGCATGCAGTCAAGTTCAATAAGTGCCCTGAATTCACCTCTTATTGCGGTATAAACTTCACTTTAATAAAGAAAAGGGTCCACGACCGGGCATGGAAATTCTTAATCATTGATTCTCATTCCGGTTAAATTGTTTGGGAACATAAATGTATGTTTTATGATAAGTAATATTTCCATTAAGATGTTTTAAGGTTAGTGACTCGGCTTGCTATAGGTCAACAAAATGTTATTGGCCCCGTTTAATGATTTAATCTTTTTTTAATCTGAAATATACGCATGGTTGTTTAATTTCAAGAATAAGTACAAGATTTATAGAGGGAATTTTTGTGACATTGATTTTATTGAGTAAAATCGTGATTATAACTTATATAAGAATATTACTCTGTGATCTGATGATTCTCTCTAAAATCTGAAGATCAGTGACAAATCTGTACTTCAGTTAAACATTTTAAAATCTTACAGCTTTACAACCAATCTTGTAAAACATATCAATCAAATTTTATATTCATCCCTGATTATAATTTAAGATTGATTTTGAATTTAAGGAATCGAGCTCTGAACAGTGAAAAGAGCATATTGTTGTGTTGTTTTTCATGTTTATTGAGTTGATATTTGCATTTTTTTGGGCTTTGATATTGTTGAGGTAATCGTAAACCATTGCATTTGTTTGGGCTTTGATATTGTTGAGGTCATCGTTAACCACTTTTAAATTCACATTTTTGTTTCTATCTTCACAGAATCAGCAGGCAACACCCCACAAAGAGGATCCCAAACTCAGCGATCATCACAAGTGGAATTCTTAACTCCTCAACATCATCGTCATCATCATCACGGACCTCTCAGACTACCCCAAGGAACAGACTCACAACTCAGAAACAATAAGAACGGTTCCACCACCCCTAGCAGTGAAGACTTTGGTCTACCACCAAGACCCCAATCCGCACCTGCTCATCAGACCACCAGTCCTGGAAGAATACCATCAGTGTCTAGTAGTGGAAGACAGAGTCCTGTAGAACTTGAAGTCCATCATGAACATCATGAGACAAGGTATCACCTTAACCCCGAGCAAGAGAATAGACTTAAAGGACGCTTTGGGGACTATACCGGTACAACTGACTCCCCTTTGGTTTCACATCGGCAAGTGAGACTCTCTTCCGATCACAGAAGGCCTTCGCAGTCGGACAGGGATTCAGTGTCGTGCCTTTCACCTGATTACCATTCACCCTGCCCTAGTGTCAGCATTTCATATGCAGGAGGTGATCAATATTCGGATTGTAATTCCGATGTGTTTTTATCAGACAATTTCGGAGAAGAACCAAGAAGCCCGAGTGAACTGAGTAGAGTTGAACGACATCGGAAGTGGAGCCGTGGCGAGAGGTCGAAGACCGTGGATGCGACATCCACCAGACAGAAAACGGCGAATGCGACGGGGAGTAAGGATGCTGTTGAACCAGGGCAGTCTCTGATTGCCACGTGGCCTAAGGACGAGCATTGTCATGTCATCAAGGAAAGTGGTAAGTACCGCAAACTTTGATACTTTTCTCTCTCCAATTTTATTGACTTATTTAAATTGCAGCATTGATGCTGTCTAGCTCTGTTTCCCACAATCATGACAATGATGGTCAAATTATATCGCTATATCGTGAGAATGTTCAGATTTGTTTAGCTGTTAATATTTAATCACAGCTTTTTCTTGATAAACAATTACATTTTCTAAAGCGAAAACAACAACATTATACTATTTATAAGCACAAAAACAAAGTTTTATAAAGATTTACTATGTCATAAAAATGAACTATAGTTATTATAGGCCTAGTCTTGAAGTAACAATTTGCCGACATTTATTGTGTTGTGTATTTTGCCACTGTGAGAAAAAATTGACCAAATTGTTCTACAAGTCGTACTTTTATTGCCCACAAATGGTAAACTTAGTAACTGTTATGTTTTCATCCCATGGACATGATAGAAAGATAAAACAGGCCTTGTCCACCGGTAATGTTTTAATAGACTTTTAATTAATGATAATTAAACATTTAATGTCGGTTTCCTTTTGCGTATAATCACTTAACGGTCTTAAGATAAGTTAACTTTGTCTTGAAGACAAGAAGAGCTCAACGAAGCGGTGAGTTCTTGTACTGGCACACCAAGGCTTTTGTTCGACAATTAATGTTTAAAGATACAAACAAAACCGCCGTTTATCATGTTAAGCAAGTGATTATTAATAGTTTAGATTAATATTATTATTTACGAGTGCCTTTAACGTTCTATTTTAGTTTAAATATGAACAGGAAAAAACATTTGCTTAAAATAAATACAATAATAGGGTTTACTATAATAAATTTGATATCAAGTGTTGATTTCGGAGTAATATAGTAAAAATTCATGAAAACATTTCTGCGTTTTACTCTTGAGTAAACATGAGCTTGGAAGTGTCCCAAAATAAACCAAGTCTGGTCTATTTTAAGCATCCAAACAAGGGAACGCGATAAATTAAGGTTAAATTTACCACACATTTCTGTCTCGTAGCGCTCGATCCGTGCAGAGCTGATATAGTTTGTGTGTCTTGGCGATTATTCCTAACTCTCTGACGTCATACCATATTCGCTATCTCTGAATCGATAACCTTTACGGGAACATCGCGCTTTTTTCACACGGCTTTTCACTAAAATGCTGTTTGTGGGTTTTCCAATTTTTTATTTGAGAATAGGGTGAATTAGAATATATCTACATATTTCATATTAAAAGTTGAGTTTGAATAATTCGTTAAAAAAAAAATAAATAAAGGGTTTTATAAAACAATTGAAATCATCAGAAAAATAGGAATGCCCTGCAACGCAAAGTGCGTAACCAAGCAATATCAAACCTCCTAAAAATGAAATTGAAACTGATGAAGTCCTTGGGCATTTAAGCACATTTCCTCCTTTATTTTTGATAATGATTCTTCAATTTTATACTCCTCTTTTCCCTTCATCACGTGTTTAGCCCGCCTTACTATCGACGTTCAAATCCAAAATACAGCCAAATGAAATTTGATTCAAAGCTTTACGATTTCCCTGTGCTCGTGCTGTATACTCGTGACGATGATTCTTAAAGTTGTACTGTTCGACTTGTCTGTGCACCGTCTTAACATACGTCATCCGATTTCTGACTACCCTAGAAAAATCTCGGCGAATGAATTTTACATGAGAGTTTGTGACATCATAAAATCCGACTCAAAATGAACAAGAATGATATCGTATAAAAAGTAAAACTCAAGATTTTTGAAGTAGTGACGGAAATAGCGTCAAGAAAATGTCACAGTATCAAGCCCCAGAATTATAAATATTGATGTTGCATTTAAATGAGATAATTTTGACGACATCTTTTTGATGTTGTTGCACGTCTATTTTAATTGCATCAACCGCGAAAACAAATCGTGGAAAAGTGTTAATTTTTGACAAGTAGTTGACATTTGTATTAGGAGATGATCTTTGTTTGAAATAGGTTTACTAGGATATATTTAAATTTCTTAAAATTAAGATGATCTTGAATGTAAAATGAATATTGACTCTCAGCATTTTTAATTGAAAATATCACCTTAGAAAATAGAAAGATGTGATGTAATAACGTTATTGAAAGCTTTAAGTATTCTCTTAAATGAAAACATTTGAAAATCAAACCAAATGATTGTGCTAAGGGAAAGATATGTTTAGCCTTAGAATATTCAATCTTAAGAGTTTTGAATTTTCACTCCATAAATATTTCAGTCATAAAAGATGTTTCCTTGATCAAACATTTTTAGACTGACTTTTAAAATCCTCATTTAAGAGATATGCAGTCTAGAAACGTTTGAAAGGTTCATGTCTATATATCAGTCTATGTTGATATCAAGCTTGGTAAACAAGTTGTTAGTTTTCCATTATCTTAATTTTTGTTTGTCCAACTTCTTTCCTTTTTTTGGTACAGAATCAGCTCCATCATCATTAGAAGACGCTCACAGACACTGTGATTGGCTAAAAGCTACCAGCCACAATAGGTAAGTTTAAAAAGAATAATTAAAAAAGTAATAGTATATTTTACTTTTACTGTACCTAAGAATTATGGTAAATACCAATAGCAATGATAATTGCTATTCATATCATCTTCAGTATAAACTTCTTTTATCACGGAGAATCAGGAGAAACAATATTTGGATTATAAATATGGTTAATTATTTGAAAGTTTGCTTGAAATTAAAAAACAAAACACACTTTTATTTTCTCCATCCGTTACCCAATTTTATCACGGTGGACTCCATGTGGCAATGGTATTGCTTTGGTTGTATTTTGGTCTTTTGTGTTCATGTATTTTGTGTTTTTTATTGTTTAATGCCAAATAGGATGAAATGAAATGAGATGAATCTATTTGATTTTAAAAACATTCTTAATTAAACTTCAGCTTGAAATGAAAAGGTTATATAACATGGCTAGACTTAAAAACATAATAAAAATACAGTTAGTGGTACCATATGTTGCATTTTTATTTCAATTCTATGAATTTTAAGTCATGCGATTTATTGTTGGCAATAATAGATCATTTTAATGAGTATTATGTGGGCAATTTATGATTTCTATCTCTAGCGCTATCTAAAGTACTTTTCCCATTGTAGTATAAATTATATTGTTTTAAAACTCAAAATTGTCTGTTTTAAATGAAAACTTCAAAGTTTGTTCCTTTCCTGCACCTGTTAGGAATATAATAACGATTTAAAACTAAGCATTTTGTTTTCTTTTATAATTTTTACAGTGAAGTCCACACAGCGAAAGAAGCGGTGAAAGAATGGGCCATTCCACATACCAAACTGAAATATGGAAAATGTCTACGCGCCGGTAGAAACAGCGCCACCTATGCAGGAAACTGGCATGGTGAGGTGCTCATCCACACACGCAATGACGTTCTTGATCTGGAAGAGTTTCTTGAAGAGGTTTCCTTGCTCAGTATGATCAGACATGAGAACATCGCTCTTTTTATGGGTGCCTGCATCGACCGTCCAAATCTTGCCGTAGTCACCTGGTAAGTGTTTCTAGAACTTGATTTATCAATTGATATGATGAATTAGTGTTTCTATATCAAAAACTAGCATTATATTCAGTATTTCTATAACAAAACTTTTAAAACTGTGTTGTTTCTGGACTAAATTGTGCTATGAATTGAATTTAGAGAATCTACAATAAGTTCATTGTTATTTTATATTAAAATTTGTTTCAGAATAAATAGAATTACCAAGCTCATTTTTACACACTGAAAATAAAGTTTGATGACAAAATTATATATTTTTATTTTATGATGCATGTATTTGTTGTGATGCAAGTAATAAAACAAGTTGTATTACAACATTTGTGACATTTCAAATGTATAACAAAAGGCATGATTGATGCAGCACTAAAAATGTCACAAATTTTGCAAGAATAATGTGACCATGACATTTTAAGTCCAACTCATTTTTGTATTGTCCATATATTTTCTGTCTTAAAAATGTACATACAATTGAATTGTCAGCGGTTTGATGTAATATTACTTAAAATGGCATTGTGGAGAAAAACATGTTAAAATGTCAAATAAAATGTTTGCTACCCTTTGTTTCACATTATTGGATACCATTTGTTGTCATGATAAACTACATCATTTAAGCAAGGGGCGGCCTTCATGTCTCAATCAACCTAATTATTTGTCCTAAAGAAGTCAGAGATACTCCTGGCGAAAGCTTGACAGTTTCTTACTTGTCAACCTTATCAATTACATCATTTTTGTTAAATTTCTCTTAAATTATGTTGATCACAATTGTTAGAATTTTGTCTATAATGTTTGTTTTTGTTTTTTGCTTATTCTTTACAGTGTCCAGAAGGGTCCGTCTCTTTTTCATCAGGTTCACATCAAGCAGAGCAAGCTACCAATCAACAGCAAGGTCCATATAGCAAGGCAGATAGCTCAGGTAATTAATACATTTTTTTTTTTTTTTTACAAATAAAAATGTGGGAAAAATCTGTTTTGTGTTATTTTTTACTTTTTTTAAATATAAATTAGGAGACAAAGGGACAAACATATTCAGCAAATATTGTTAAAGTTTTAATTGAATTTGTAAAATTGTTTTTATTCATGAATTTGGAAAATATCACGATTAAACTCCTGGCCCTTCAGAATAAATGATAAACATGTACATATCTTGTAAATTGGCAGACTAAAGACATATTTGGCATTATTGAGAAAAAATGTTGTCGCTTTGTTTAAATTCTTTAACCCATTGACATATATCTGAACTTCTGAATATATGTTGTATGGTCTAAATTACAATATTTGTGACAATAAAATAGTCACAAAGAATAATATGAATTATGATCTAGTTTTTAAAAATCTTTTAAGCACAAAGCACCATAAATTGGAGCAGTAAATATTTTTGATAAGCATGCTGATTAACCCATTTTTAACACGTAGAATAAACCAATTTTATGTGTGACAATCAATACCCTGACTTAATTATTACCACAGGTTAACCAAATAATGATACAATCCTTTGTCTTTTAATTGATATTTATCTTTTAATTAACCGAAAATTCAATTAATTGATTTTGTTTTTCCAAAAATTGTTTTGTTTTACAGGGAGTAGGATATTTGCACGCACGCGGCATCGTTGTGGGTCATCTGAACTCGAGGGCAGTCTTCCTGGAGTCAAAGGTCAAGCTGTGTATGACGGGATACGACACAACCGACCCCATCGCTACCTGTGAGAGTGAAGGCTATGCATCTCTTCCACAAGGCCATCTTAAGTACATTGCACCTGAAATCCTGAAGAAGATGACAGCGTTACCCCCAAGCCTTGTGACAGAGGAGAACTACTCCATTGAATCTGATGTCTTTGCCTTTGGGTAAGAACACTTACTTTGATCTTATTTGGTTACGTTTTAGGAACATGCGTCTTACTTGAATGCTTTTGTAGACAAAAAAAACACAAAGAATTGATATTTTCTAAAAATACTGCTTTTAAATGCTAAGGTCAAGGAAAAGATCAAATATTGATAATTTTAACGCATACATTGATTAAAATATGTCAGCTCAATTAATGAAACAATGATAATTTTTTAACGAAAAGGACAAATCGATAATGACCATGGAAATCTGTTAAAATTCTTTTATTATAGCAGTTCACTCCATCGCCATTTTAACCTAGACATATAGTTGCTAGAATTGTTGATTTCAGATAAGATTTGCGTATAATTACTAATTTTAATGAAAAATTAGCGGAATCATTAATTTTGTGGAATTTAGGTTTTACAGTCGTTACAACTATTTGCACTCATAAACATTGTACATACTGCAACTGCTCTCAAACTTAACCTTTGCTTTTACCAGGTCTGGTGATACATGACAAATACTGTAAAAGTAAACATTTTCGCGCATGTAATTTGTTCATGTTTTTTCAGATTTTTAGCTTATTTACTTGATTTCATATTCGCAATTGTGTGCCTTCTAATTTAGACTCACACACTTAAAGGACCTATTTAGGAATTTTCAATTTTGCGATAGCTCGAAAAATGCGCAAAAAAGCGCAAATTAATGTAACGCAAAAATAACCACATTTACAATAGTCACTTTCTGATAACTGGTAACTGATCTAACATGTTTTGCTCTTCTTATCAATCTCTTCCACAGAACCATCTTGTACGAGCTTTTAAGCGGCGCCTGGCCATTTGCAACCAGTCCAAGCCACAGTGTAATCTACCAAGTATGTAGCGGAAAGAGAACATCGGTGACCAATATCAAGTGTGTTCCGTCACTTAAGCACCTTGTGAAGGACTGCTGGACTCAGGACAAGACTTCTAGACCAACCTTTGCTGAAATCGTTGACGAGTTGCAACAGAACGTAAGTTTGTGTTTCCTGTAAATTTTAAGCTGTAACAAGACAAAAATTAAATTTGTAACATTTGTGAGCTCTACTGATCACAAGTCATAATGTAACATGGGTAGTGTAAATCTAAGTGTTAAAACTTGTGATACTTGGATAAAGACTATATTAACTCAACAGAAGTGGAATGTATAAATAATTCAACTGATATGAAATGACAATTTGATCACTTTGATGTTGATTCAGGTGACAAAACAAAATGACCCTCTCAAAAAAAAATAATCATTAGGGGCCTATACTTAGCTATTTTCTCTGTGATTTTGCATAAAATATCATAATTCTATAAAAAAGGTGATCGACATAAAATCAGCAGCGCCATTTTGTCTGAGCCATTCATTTAGATATTGATTGATATAGCTAATACCTGTAATTGATCGATTGGTAGAAATTAGCCTAGATTTCTCATCATTTTCCCACGCTTTTCTTTTTCTGAAACTCCAGGCTGCTCTAGTCAACATGAAGCACAGTCTTTCTGAGCCCGAAGGACTCAACAAGATCAGTCGACCATGGTAACCATAGCAATGTGATGACCACTATGACCAGCTGCTTAACCGAACATTGGGGATGGACATCAAAGTGCCTGCAGACTTTGGACAATAGCCTAGGAGTGGACTGACACTTGATTATGAAGCGCCCCCTCTCCGAATCCCACCAAGGATGCTGTTATATATTCCAATCCTCTGCTAGACTTGAACTTTCACCCCTTGCAGCTCTTCCAATGCACTTCCATCAGCAGTTAATGAACTTGGTACTCAGTGAATTGTGTTAACACAACTCTAAATTATATAGAAACAGTACAGTGCTAAAAAGGTGCAACTCTGATGTTGGTTTTGCGCACATGGAGAGAAATGTGCGAAAATGGTGACGTCAGCTGATGACTGTCATGTACCAGCTGGTTTCGTTTGAAGCAACGGAATTGTTCTCATACAGTGTATGAAGCGTATAGACTTGTCAAACCTCTGTATCAACACAAACAGGTGATTTTGTCACCAAAAAGGTGAATTTTTAATCTATATATGGTTAAAAATAGAATAAGGAATTGAATTAGGAGGTGGATCATTTTTATTTTTAAAAGAAGAGCAGAATATCTTTTAAAGGCACTGTGTTTTCGGTATTTCAATTCATTTTCATGCTTAAAATCACATAAACAGTGTTTGAATACCAACATTTTAACTTTCAAAAACCCAGAGCTCTAATTTTTTTGAAATAGAAATGATTACATTTCCTCTTCTTAAATGGAATGTATTAAAGATGGATATTCAAGACAGACAAGCAGTAACGTATTCATGATTATTCATAAACCAAAGATCTAACGTAACTTCTCTACCTTAATAGATGACCAAACCAAAATTCTCAAGTACTTTGAAATAATTAGATATTCAAATTATTAAATTAGTCATTTTTGAAGTAATAAAAAAAGCAATTATTTTTTCTCAAATGGACAGGATCACTTCTCAGTTTTGATTTGTTAATAATTTAAGAAATTATTTTTGGAATTTTTTTGGAAGAATTTTGCAATTTTGGTTTCGGTTGAGCTTTAAATACTTCTTTTTTTCCTTCAGAAGCCAGATGCACTATAATTTAGGAAACAAGAGGAAAGGTGACTTAAGAGGGGGCTAGTAAAGATGACTTAGGATGGATACAGATAAGGGTTATACAAACATTCCTTTCCGATCAATATGGACTTGAATTTTTTCAAATCGCTTTCAAATTTTTATTATCATTTTATTATCCTTTTTTAAACTTTGTGGTGCAATATTTTGATGTAAAACATAATACATGTAGTTATAATACTAAGGAGGAATAATTAAGACTGTTTTGACATTTTCTCATCGAATGACTAGAAAAAGACAAACAGTAAAATAAATGAAATAATAGTGCAATATTAATCAACATTTTTAATCAGGTTATGATCAAATGATGTGACGAGCTAGAACCTTGGCAATACTACATTTGTATCACGTATGCCATACATGTGACACTCATAATTCTTGATATGTATTACAAAACATGATAGAAAACCTTAAAATAATGTTTATAAATTGAATGTGATTTTTGTAAATTGTACATAGACAAATATCTCCCATATTGTACATAATTTGAATCCCCATCACTTGTATATAATTTTGTCTGTTCCAATATTTATTGATATTCATTGCTAATATTTGTTGAAAGATGTGGGCATTTCTATGTTTTGATTTTTGTTTTAAGTCAGACTCAGCACTATAATTTAATGTTCATCAAAAAATAAAATGGGTTCTTTTGCAACATGATATTTACATGAGAAAACACAAATTTGGAAATATGTAACAAAAATGATAAGGGATGGAAGTCAATAGCAAAAACATGCTGCTTTTTTAAAGATAAAACAGGGTGGAATGGGGATGAGTAGGTCTTGGTGCACATTGGGAACACTAGTTTT
Source organism: Ophiopholis aculeata (assembly GCA_032273385.1). NCBI lineage: Eukaryota > Metazoa > Echinodermata > Ophiuroidea > Amphilepidida > Ophiactidae > Ophiopholis > Ophiopholis aculeata. The sequence goes on along the minus strand of JAUMTS010202202.1, from coordinate 2,100 downwards.
GAGTCTGACTTAGCTTGTCTAGGTGTTAAATGTATCTACAAAGTTGTGTCTATTGTATTACATAATGGAATATGCTTTCTTGATTAATTGATATTTATAACTAGTTACAGATATTTAATTACTATGATTCTTTTTATATTTATCTGACATAAACTAGTTATTATTAGTCCAATACTAAACTGGTTTAAGTAAACTGGTTTATAATAATGAAACATTTGCTTAATATATCCCCCATTTTAGTATGTCCAGTACTGTTCATATAATTTATAATCATTGCACTTATCTAGCACTTTCAAAGAGCTTTTAGTAAGTACTTTACATACATATTTTAAATACATAATTAATCTCCGCAAATATTTTCTACTTTGAAATCAAAATATAAATTAATTCAGTTTATAGCCTTTCCTGTTACAATTGAGTTTATCTAGAAAGCAAAATTAGTAATATGAAAAGCAAAACCAATACATTGTTACATTATCAAATGTTTCCTAATTCAGTAATGTTTGCTAAATAATTTTCTGTATTATCACAGATATTTTTCATTTATTCAATAAATAAACCAGTAATACCAATAATATCAATTTTATATGAGAAAATATTCAATATTTCATAATCATTTATCAATAAAACTAAGTGGCTGCGCCATTTTAGTTCAATATTAATGTGCGTATCCATGGTAACCCAAATTGTATTTGTCCACAATGTTCTATGTACTTTTTCCTTAGTACTATGCTAGTATCCTTCAGGAAAGGATCTAGAAACAATGTATTCACAGTTTTTTCTTTTTCTAAATACATTCCCTTTGTAATGGCATGCTTGCATACTATCAATTCACATTCTTAGGCTGGTTCTATGCGTGTGATTTATGTTATTTCTAGTTCTTTCTTTCATCAAGAAAAGCTTGACATATGATGTTGATATAATAAATTTCCTTCATATAAATGATGGAAACAATGAAAACTTGACACCTTTGTTTGTCTGTGTTTGTTTGAAGTTAATTTAGAAATCAAGTTCAAAATTGAGTTTGCTTGAAACTCCTTTGCCAATGTTTGCAATGGACAAGAGCTTGCAAGAAAGTAATTGTCTTGTCGGAACACTGGAAACCCATACGAAACTGTATGCGGATCCCATCTGCGATGATACCACCAATGTGGGATGATTATGATCTGCGCCATGCGTGCCATCGCATGATGGAGGCAACGGGGGAGGCCACCTCAGGTCACGTCCCTGAACTTATATACTAAAATTGGAGACGTCAGTGATCGCCGATAGTATGTGCAGGTTTGTATCTATGTTGCATCGTTCTTGAAAACATGAATGGAACATGGCATTGGCCGCGTTCCATGAATAATCCTGCACATGTGTACTCTGTTGGCCGTGTATTACAAAGTCGCCTTGCATGGCATGTGTACTTTAATAAATCGCCGCCACATACGGCGTTTCAATAACTTTACTTGTCATTACATTACGGTCTCAAAATGAGGACACTTTTTCCTTTTGAGTTACATATTCTACTGTTCAAGACCCTGGATCCAAATGTTCACAATAAAGTTACATTATTAACTCATCCTTAACAATTCTGACGAAATGATTACCTTAATAGCCAATCATGCTTAGGACCTATATATACTTACTTAGATGACCTTCAGTAACAAAAACACCCCCCAGAAATTGTTACACTTTCGGATTTCATAGAAAAAAAACGCGTGCTCTCCTAAAAATTTGAAATCAAATATTAAATATTAATGTGATATACTCTTCTCTTGAGCCTTCTCTCAACCTTGAGTTCAGGAACATGAGCAATACCAAATGTTTAAGCATTTTTATCGAATGCTATCTACTGAAGACGAACGATTCGGATACTTGGTGGCGCTCTTTACATTTCAGGTATGGTCCCGGCGTGGTTTTCAGTCGAGTAATACACTAATACCGTAATTTAGACATGAGGACTTTCTTAATTCATATGTATTATACAATTTGTGACCTAAATGAGCGTAAAGTTGCAACCCTGAGTTTTTAACATAATAGCAGATTCAAAATCTTCAAAATAAAAGCTTTAAAATGGTAAAAAGACTCCCGGCCTCCCCACCCCCCCCCCTT
>JAUMTS010201091.1:459-15117 GCA_032273385.1 Ophiopholis aculeata | reverse complement strand
CCAACTTAAAACGAAACATACCTGAACGCTTCCAATTGATGTAATTGTCAAAATATCAGTTACGCATATTTTAGTATACTTTTTTTAATCGGTTGTTTCGTTTGTGAGATAATTAGCATAAATTAGCATTTTGGTGGCGTTGTTCAAAACTTGTTTTGTCCCTTAAATCGTAACTAGATAACTCTTTTGAAATTTTATTTCAGCAATGCATTTGTACTTATGTTCTACTTTTATGAACCAAATTTTATTGAAAAATTCCTTTGGGAAAGCAGTTTTCGAAATTTTGGCGGGAAAATTTCCTAGAAAAATGGATATTTGATATGATTTGGTTTTCTGACCGCCATTTTGAAACGGAATAACTGATTTTCAAATTTGTTGTCTGATCTAAATTGTGTTGAGTTGGTTTATTTCTGACCAAAAAAATAAAGACAAATAATGTCGGGAACATGGTTTTTAAAGCGAACAAAATGTTGAGTCCAAATGGACCCCCCCCCCCCGTTATGCACTAACGGGAGTCAAGTAGACGTTATGCACTTAAGTGTTAATTTCTGTGTATACGATGTTTTGTTTTTAAATGAATTTAAATTATTTCTGAAACAAACCATAATGCACTGTAATATATAATGTAGGTCGGACGACTAGCAGGAGCAAACGATGCGAATGAAACAAAAAGACACTTGAACGGTAACATTTCAAAATATGCAACAAAAGGTCTTATTTTATTTATTTTGCTATATAGAAACAAAGAGCATACAAATCATCACAAAACACAAAACAAAATAACTTTTTATACAACGTGATAATCCATGCATACATTTGAAAAAACGTATCGTAGTATAGCGAGCCCTCAATAGACTTGACTGCAACACACCATTCTTGTTTACAAATATATTTCAAGTCCGGCTTCAATTGTTATTTTGGTTGCAGTTTATGTAAGTGTACTAATTTACGACTTTATCAAATGTTTTGTTTAATATACTTTCCAAAATCAAGTAATGCTCTTTAAAAATTTTATAATCCGTATCTTTCATCCTTATAATGATTAAACTTCTTTAATCCAACAGCGAACCCTGTTCGTAAGAGATACTATGCCCGTTTTTGCTGAGTCGTTTCTCTAAAAAAAATAATTCGTAATTCAACACTGAAAATATATTTAAATGCAGGACATATGGGAAATTATTTGGATACCAAACTTAAAAAATGTGCAAATCTTTGGCATAGTGACAAATGGCAACATAAGTGGAAAAAGGAATACCATGTATGGTTACGTTATGTACGCCAGTTGTGTAGCTGTATAACTGCAGTGCAGCGTAGGTTGTTTTTCTTTTAGAGCTAGTACAACTTTCAGTCAACGCTACGACTTTATTTATTCTGATGCTATTGTAGAATAAGGCTCCGGGTCTTCACGTCCCTACTCAATTTGACACGTATTCATCAACAATGACAGAATATCGATGCTACAATATTGATCTCAAGGGAATAAATGTCCGTGCGTCTAGGAGGAAGATGTATACTATAGCTTATACTATGGATCATGGTTTAAAATATTGAAAATGTCATAGCTGCGAGGAACCTAATTCGGTAACAATGTAAAGAAAGATGTAGTTATAACTAACACTTTTTAAACACCGAAAAGTCAATGAAACGTAGAAAACGATACATTTACCGTACGCTCCTTTAACACATAGCACTCAGTACAAACTACAGACACAATAACTCTATTACATCAATGCGTCTACTTTCACGATATGTTAGCTAAAACATGACATTTAAAACTCATCATGTATGACTACGACGCAAAGTCTGACCACTAACAGACCGCAGATCTTACTTCATGGTCTTCTCCAAGCGCTATACCCTAAGGAAAGTTTTGTTAAACAAGAATAGTTAAGACTTTACATACGATATCAGAGCTTACGATACCTGAATGGGGCATACTTGTTACGTGCAATGCCTTCTTAAGAACTTTGCAAGCTACTTAAGGGTGTTTTGAGAGAGAACGTGATATTGACAATATCCTCTTGAACACCCGATCATGACAATGATAACCGTAATTGCCATGATGTTAGAATTGAAAACGACTGAACAGTTGTTGAACTCATCTTAAAATGAAAGTTTTAAAATAAATTACAAAAAGGGTTTATCCCAAAACAATCATTCTGCCTTCGATGAGGGCGTAGTGTACACTTCGTGTGCTTTATGATAAAACAACACCTCGGGATTCAATATTTATTTTAAATTTGCAAAAAGTACCCGATGTTTCTTGAAAGAAAGTAAAATATGGCATAGCTGTATGAAAATGAACTTTTTCAGCACATTCAGTTGACAATACCCTAGCTTGATGATTGTAAAAGGTAACAATCCGAATTTCAACCGTTTCAAACACTTGTAATCGTCGGAGTTTAAGACATAACAAATAATTGTTTATCGTATATAATAGCTTTTGTTATAGCTGTATTTTTGTTTTCGTAGAACTGATCTGTTAACCTACTCGTTGAAAAAATGTAGACAAAATTGTGCACACAACACGTGGCTGTGTGTGTAGTGATTATACTACAGTTGCTCGAAGTAAAATGATCGAACGATGATACAACTGACATTAGTGACAAGTATGTTATGACATTCAATCAGCTAGAATTATCTGTCTTTTATGGAAGTAATATTTCATTGAATTTGGTATAGTGAGCTACCACTATTCATAATCATATCAGTGCAATCATGTTGATTTGATTAAATGTGACAACCCGGTCGCGCATTAAAGGATAATTGTTTATAGAAGCCTCCTGGTCATATCATGTATATTGCAAACTATTAAATACTGTTAAAATAACATGGAAATACAATGAAGTGTTGCGTAAATTACTTGTAAAGCGTTACAGGGGCGTAGAAAACATAATAGGTTTACTGATCAGACACGATTTAAAGGAAACGACAGCAGTATGTTAGGATTTGGTTTAGTAATAAGGGGAATATTTTGTAAAGGTAGCCGTCTTTCCCTAATATATATATATCCTAATAGAGAGATTGTTTTTTCTCCTTTTTCGGTTAAATTGTATTTTAATTATTTGCATAAATCACATGTAGTGTCAGGTTTAAAATCTTTATGGGTGTTGCCAAATTTTGAATACTCAATCCTACCAACTTCCATAGAATATTCTATATAACACGATTGTGTTTGTCGATAGATCGGTTTCATTTTCCAATAACTCGAGAGATCTTTAAAAAGAATGTCCTTTAGTTGGGTCAAATCACTTGCGTTATAATAGTTCCAGTCATCTTGCACCTGGATTGAAGGGTATCTTATCATTATCACACGCATCAGGTATTATTTGAATTTCACTAATGCTTATTGTTACTTATGTAAACAATGTATTACCACACAATGAAGGCAATTGATAGTACAAAAGTATTTGATCATTTTATATCGTTTAATGAAATTTGGAATCATGAACTAGTTTTTACAATCAACGTTCAAATCTCATGTCTGAATTTTTTCAAAGATAACGATATATCAACGCAACGTATCGCATGCTTCAAGTAACATCACAGTTGTTCATTCACAGGGACACATTGTATTATCGCACATTGTAATTACATTAGATAGTCAGAAATGGATAGATTGTATCGTTAACTGAATTATGAATGATACAATTATCAACTAATTTTTCAATATCAACGTTTGCATCTCACGCATGCATTTTTCAAATATAATGCTATGTCAACATATCTGATCGCTTGCATCAAGTAAGTTTTGAATATTTCATTATTATATAAACAGCCTATCAACATACATTGTGGTGGCATGATATTTTAAATGTTTTTTGAAATTGGTAAAATCCTTTTTTATTTTTTATTAAATTATTGAATCATGAAGTACTTTTGTTAATATCAACGTTCGAAACTCACACCAGCATTCTCAAAAACATAATGATATATCAACACACTCTACCTCATGCATTAAGTAACATATGAAAACATTATGTAAACAGTTATATAAAGGAATTTGAATGTCTGAAAATGATGGATTAAATCGTGCTATAGTTGTTATAATTGAACTATAAAATATAATTGACTGATTGGTGTACCTGAAATATTGCTGACGTTAATAGTATTGTCTCCCCACATTGGTGCTGATTTCGAATTTAAAAGTATTTTCAACGGTATAATTCTTTTTTATGGATCAATGTCATTTCACTTCTATCAGACGCTTTTATTTCTCTGAATTAATAGACAATTTATTGTAATGACAATTTTAAAATGTATGTAATGGTTTTAAAAGCCATTTCAATATATCAATCAAACATCCTCATCAAAGAGATTGCAAAGCCATTTTGAGCGAAAAATAAGATAGCAGTGCAATCACAATTAACAAAAGAAAGCGGAGGAGACAAACTATCAAACAAATATTGAATGGGATCAAATTAAAATATAATTCAAATAATTACGAGTCCATCAGTTCCTTTAACAACGCCAATGAACATCTACAAGTTTATTTTGTCTATTGAATAACTCACTTAATGGTTTATTCTCTGATGTAACGTCAATAAATTCAGGAAACAAAACGTTTTTCGCTTCTAGTTGCCATTGGATATGTAAGTAGCGGAATGCGCTGGGATATGAATTTACCATCAATGCGGGACAAGGGTTTGCCGAACACATGTTTCTGTTCCTTCAAGCAGTAAGTTCCTGTCTGAGTCTCAAAATAGGATTTACTTTTACATTTGCATTGCATCAATCCGATGTTCCTTTATCGTATCACAACGCCATTCCAGATTGGCGTTTGTATTTTTATAAATTCGTTTTTCTAGGTATTCAATTTACCCGCACTCCTTCCAAAACATTGCAGGTTCTAAATAGATAATGGGGCTAACTTATGAAATATCTTTAATACCACAGATTAACAAACATATAATCATGTAAAATGTTACTCTTATGTGTACGCTTATGATTACGCTTACTATATCGAAAAGTGTTATTTTCAGTATGTTGTCTATTACAAGAATAAATAAAACAGAAGACAAAAAGTCAAAAGCAAGCTAAAATTAACAACAATATTACCCATTTAACGTTTTTTTTTTACGATTTTGTCGATCTCGTTTTATGCTGCTAATAGTGAAATTTATAATGGATATAATTCAGGGAATCAAGTTTTAACCTTGTAGATAAAGAAAGAATTATTATTGATTTCCAGCAATATCTGGTGAATGAACATCGCAGACAACATTTACAAAATAAACATCGCATTAACATCTTCCCCTTTCGAGAACATTAGTATTGCAGAATGCAAAACGCACAGATAATGATAACATCTTTTATCATATAATTCATCGTGTTTTTTTGAACAACGGGAACTTCCAATACAATAAAAAGCAAATATGTAAAACAACATTTGAATTTCCAAAATAATTAATGTAATCTTCATAGCGAAAGAATACGAAAAAGTATTTCACTTTCAAAATTGATTAATGTTATCTATACATCACTGTTTTCTGTTTCTTTCTTATCAGGCAACTAATCATGGTGATGGGTAACAGACCATAACATGAACACATTTTAATACAGCAAGTATTTTGAACTGTTTTTGTCAAACAATTATTTCCATAACTTATAATAGATTGCATACAAGACAATGCAAAGATCATTTTTACATCCCCGTGTTCTGTGTCATACATATTTTGAAACTCTACAGCTCACAATGTTGTTTACTAACAAGCAAGTACGTTCAGATTTTTTGGAGAACAAAAACTGTTTCAAAACTTGCCTTTCAGTTTAGTACAACAAAGAACACAACAATTAATTAAAGGTATTAGCCACGATCGTCTGAAATTGGGTAAAGCTCAAAAATGGTCATAAGTTGGATGAAAAACCTTAGGAAAGCAGTATTCATGTGATATTTTGCCGAATTTCACCCTAATTCCTAAGAAAATTGACATTTTAGAACCAAAATTTACCTTGCGTCGGCAAAATTGTCCGTCAAACACATGTTGCCCTCTACGACCAAAATAATGATCAAGTTAAGTCAAGGAAAATTATGCGAGGCTGTGCGAGGGCGCTTTCGAGAAGTTTTTGGAAATGTATTAATTTGGAATAAAAAAGCGGTTGAAATATCTCACTTGTATGAAATTAACAGCTTAAATTAATATTTTAATTACATTATAAACTAAATGTTAATGATGTTTTGGTACAAAAGCTATATTACTTGCAATATTTCGTGAGAAAAAATTTTAATTTCTAGAAATCGCCGTGCATGTACATTTGATTAAAACCAATACAAGCAGTTGTACGGCAAAGCATTTCCGGTTGCAGATTCGTTTATGTGTACGTACGCTTTTCGCTTCAGCTCAGTGTTTTCCGTTCATGCTTTTTCATTTTTCTGACAACTTTTAATAAATAATGTCAAGACCTCAAAGAAGCACTAAACGCCCAGCCAGATTTGACGATGAGGAAATACCGACTTCCGAATCAGAACATGGAGAACAACAACAAGAACCCAAAGCCAAGTCAACAACAAGGAAGAGATCGGTAAGTCAAGAAGTAGCTTACACAATCCCACATCAATCATTTATTTAGGGAAATTAGTCAATTATGTGAATGACATTGTGTCTACTTCGTCCATCATTACATTTTGATTTAGTATGAAGCTCTATGGTATGAACAAAGTCTGAGATGCTTGATTCATCTGTTCACATTGGCATTGCTGACATTTACATTGTCATTCATGCATCCTGGCATTGTTGTCATTGACATTGTTTTGACATTGTGTTGCTAAAAAAATCATAATCATATTCACCGATTATCATATTGTTTCAAATAATTCTCGGACATGTCAAAATTCAGAGCCTCGGCCCTCATGTATGTATGACAACTTACGGGTTCAATTAACACTCTTTAAGAAGTTTAGGCGCGTGCGATGTCCTCAGAATTTCCTGTTGGAATTTTGCGGTGACAATAGTCACATACGGACACCATTGACATTGTCACCTGGTCCATGTCCATAATATTACATCGTAGTAGAGTTCGCTATTTCAAGTAGAATGCAATGTGGGAATTTTGTTTTGTTACTTGTGTACCCATAGCATAGGCTATGCGGCATAGGCATTGAATTTGAAACGCTGTGCAAAATTGTTCCAAGTTTACACAGTGGCAGTGCTCTTGTAACTGTATTTGCACCATATCATCAGAAACACTTGAGACTTCCTGGATGAATCATCTTTTGTTATACACTTCACTCCAGATCACTTGAAACTTTGACAATGATCTTCAGAATCTGATTATTGATTTCACCATGGCAACTACTATTTTGCTCTCTGGCCTTTGTCTTGGCCTGGCCCATTCTTTAAATGGGGGTGAGCAAACTACATATGTACATGGGTGACAAGACCTTTTAAGTTGAAGTTTAACCAATTCACCCTGAGCTGTTTTGTTGGGTCTAGGATAAGTTACTACAAGAGCAGTACAGCATCTTTCCAGTATCTGCTCGATTTTGGCCAAAAAAGTTACATGCACCATTGCATGCAACTGGAAATAATTACATGCACGGTATTGTTTTTACATGCACATGAGAAGTTTTAATATAAAAAACTATAGAAATAAGCAAATAAGTGCATGCACATGTAGGTTGAAAAATGTACATGCACAGAGAAAAAAGTTCTTGCAATGACTGTGCAAGTGCTAAAATCCATCACTGACTGAGTTTACACTACACAATTCAAGCTATTCATATTCGTAATTTGTTTCTGTCTATTTTATTGATGATATACACACATACATGTACATTTTTATCTGTAAAATAATTAAATACTTATAATTGACTTAGACAACAAGAAGCTATTCAAAGGTATTTTTTGTCCTGGATGTTTTGTGTACTTACTTGGTGGTTGTCCTTTTGAGTAATAAATGAATGGGAATTCAATTGTTGACACTTTGGTACAAATGTGATACCTTTAACTGAGACAGAAAGTAGGATGGTAGGACATATCATACTCGCTGAAATCATGGACCGTAATATGGTCCATGCTGAAATACACTATATGTGTGCGTATAAATGCAATGTCTTTCCCAAGCCTAGCCCATTATACAAGTATTCATCATAAATTTGGTAAATCTCTGTTTAAAATTGCCTGAATTGATCATGTGGTATAGATGTAACACTGATTTTAAAACTAATGAACTACTGGAATATACTGTTTCCAAAATATAATGTCAATCGTGTAATGTTTTTGTTTGTTGTTTTTTGGAAATTTAAAAATAAAAAAGATTCTTCTTCTTTTGCCCGTAAAATTTACCACAAGTTCTGGCACAAAACGCGGGGGAAATCATACCCGGGCAGGAAACGGTAACAAAATTGACTTTCAAGGGCCTAATACTGCAGTATTATTCATTGTATATCTCAAGAAATTAATACTATAGGTAGCATTGTCAATTTATATTCACAAACCAAAAATGAATGATTTAATTGAAGATCAAAACATAAATACGACAAATAAATTGGAATAAATGTTTGTACAGGTCTATAAACCAGTCCTATAAATTGGCATGGCAGATAATCAAAACTCAGAACAAGGGCAGGAATGATGTTGCGTGACATAACAAATGTGCTTGTATGACACACACATTTGTATTGCATGCATGCAAGTTCAAGTATATATATTTTTTTTTATTTATAATAATTTCTTGTTAATTTTATTTTATATTTTTTCAGGGTAAACAAAACAAAGCAGCTTCTCAACAACCATTGGTTTCCGATAGTGTTGAAGGTATGGCAGATGTAGCTGGCCCAAGCAGTACATCGAGAAGTAGTTCACAGGTAAGACAAACTCATAAATTCAGAAAGGAGATTTTCATATAACGTCTGGTCCACTTGCTCAATAGATACCAAAACCAACTTTGGGCTCAGAGAGGAGCAAACTATGGAATTAATATTAAGATGGATCTATATGCAAATCATGTGTACATGTTTTCAATAATAACACATTTCGACAAGATCCGAAGCATCATTAGAATAAAAAAATAACACAACTATCCCTATTTTCTTCCCCATGGCAGGATAAAATAGTGCTTAATTTGGTATCTATATACCATCTATATTTATGGTGTCAAGATTCACCTCCTACATACATGTAGCCAAATTGTTGTATTCACAATTTATAGTTTCCTATCAGCATCACCATCATTAATTAGGATTCTTGAAAGAAAAGCATTTTTCAGTTATATCAAATTATTAATCACAGAATGTATGTTGAAATAAGATTGTCAATACATGTAATTCAATTTGCAACTAGGTGAAATCCAATTTGATATTGGCGTAGAACTCAAGGTTTTGGCTAGTGATATTTTTGAACTGCATAATCATTGAAGCCCAACACATATGACATGTCTCATAATTTGTTATTTGATGTAAGATACGTTTCTTTTGCTTTTATTGTCTGCGCTTTTGTGACATTTTTTTTGTTTGATTTTTTGCACAAGTTGTGAAACCTTTATTTCAAGTGTCCAGTATTTTCAGATGTGTCAAGGTGGTACATGTTTACTTTCTCGTATGATATTTCCTTTCCACATTTATGACCTGCCCTTCTAAAAGAATTTTTTTACAATAGAATAGGTCGGTGTGAGATTGTGTATTATTTCATGCTTCATTTATTTCACCTGATACCAATATTGTAATTATTTCCTTACAAATTATTTGAGGATCAAATCATCCACGCCTTTTATTAATTTCCTCCTAATGTAGTATTTGATAACAATACATGTATTATTTCATGCTTCATTATTTTATTTAAAAAATCACACACAGTATTTAAGTACGGTATATAATATAGAGATTAGAGTATGCTTGAGGGAGAAATTACACTGATCACACTTTTCACTATATTTCCTCAAATCCACAGAGGTTGTTGTTGCATTTGTTGTAATTTAAAGATTTCATTTCAAAATTTTTTTTTTATGCAGAGTGGCAAAGCAAGACAGAAGAAAGCTGGCAAAGCAAGACAGAAGAAAGCTGGCAAAGCAAGGCCAAAGAAAGCTGGTAAGGCTATTGCCTTCAGCGGTGAAGAGGTAGCTGCACTGAGGCAGAATGCTGAAGAAAGGAAAGAACACATAGAGGTAGGTGATATTAGTAGTACTTATCATACTAAAATGTTATCATAATCTCTTGATTAAAGCTCTGGTGGTCAGGTCTGCTGATGGTACTGGTAGCATATTTAAATTCATCCATTAAACATTGTTTATGGGAAACTCTATTGAAATATTAAATTTTACAAAAATGCCCATCTGATATTTTAAACATATAGTGTGTGAGGCACACTCAAAACTAATTTTCTCATACAGTTAGTATGTTGACCATTGATCAAATGACTTTCAAGCATCAGATTTCCAATCATGACCGCTTTGAAAAGAACTACAGCTAGTGTAATAAGTAAATGTGGTAAGATGGGATATTGATATTGGAAAAGAATCTGTGATGAGGCCATGTAGAATTACCAAGTGGGGAGGCAGAGTGCATTACATGTATAACTCTTCTGCAAAATATAATGTAGCATATAGGAATCGGAGTATTTTTATGGCAACTGGTCAAAATCAGATTTAAGTGATACTATTTTGAAGCAAAATTAGTGTCAAGTCTGTTTAGGTGACTCAGCCATGTCATATCGCATACAACAGTGCTCACTGGGCTGGAAAGGTTACTGATCATATCAGATTTAGAGAAGTCATAGATGAATCCATGATTAGTTCAACTTCAAGGAAACTGCCTGAGCTTGCCAATGTGATGAAAGTGACACAACACTGTTACTGCATACTGTCTTTTTTGTCATAGGGTTTGGTTGATGGCTTGTCAGAAGACCAATGTAAACAGCTTCTAAAAAGGACAGCTGCTGAACAACCAGCCATGGTGCTGGACATAATGCAACTCTATGAAGGAGAGAGGGAGGAAGAACCTGCACCACCAGCACAGCCCAGAACAAGGCCACATTGGTGTGTTTGTGGCCATTGCAGGCTCATGCAATTTGCCATTGAGGACGTCTGCTGTAGGCAGCAGCCAGACAACTGCCTATCAAACACCCCTGTAAGTTACAATTATTTATATATGTATACAATTACAATAACTTTATTTTAGGAGCAGATAGAGAATTTCTACTCAAATGCTGTCTTTTAGCCACATGTAAAGGACCTTTAAAAGCTTCTCGGTGAGATTCAACTTCATCAAGTACCCTCATTGGGAATCAAGTACGGGCACGATGTAATGCGAGATTGTTAACTCCTGCACAACGGCTTTTTTTTCCTTCATAATTTCATACATGAACTTCATGTGTTCAATTGATGAATTCAATATCTCGTTTAAAATATTGGTGCATGTTATGGCCAATTCCACTGTTACGGACGTTACAGATACATGCAACTTGCAACTTTTAATTGAATAGCACATCTGTTTGCTGTTTATTTCTTAGTATGCTTTTGTTACACACTCTAATGTACAATATAATGAAGCAATTTTGTTTTAGCTTTCTTAGTTAATTAGCAACAACAATTAGAAACGAGCGTTACGGACGTTATGCGAAATGGAAGTGCCCTTTTGACTATGGTACATATCCTTAAATCTCTGTTCTGTTCTGTTTTTTTTCTGTTAACTATAATATTGAGCAAGCCCTGACTCCATTCTATGTAAACATGAAAAGAAAGTTTGAAATTAATACTCCCATATAGTCTAACGCTGTTAATTAAGTTTAACGGACGTTACATTTTGAAGCGTTACCGACGTTACAGGTATTAAAATCAATAATAAAAAAACTTTTAAGACATCGCAATGTGGTTAATAATCCCTGGTATTAATTTCTCTTTTCTTGTTATATTCACATACAGGAAATGCAGGCACTCTGCCTAGACCGCCATGTACTGGAGCTGAGCATGCTGTACAGAGCAGATGTGCTGGCGATCACCAACCTACGTCAGCCCGATGTGAGGCTTAAAAATGCCTCAATGCGTCATGCTGGTTATCGCCAGCACACCCTCTGGCAGCATGGACGTCTAGGTGAGGGGGTGCGTCGTGTTATTCCAAGTTGTTGCGTATGGAAGATACGCGACACATTCCCTGACCCTTCTGGTCAATATGTTCCATTCCGTCCAGGTAATAACTGAATTTTATGATAAGGTATTGCATAATTGCCAACTGTCCCTCTTTTGACCAAAACAAAAAGCTGTGATTTCAGCATGTGTTCTAGAAAACTCTGTCATGCAATACGTCCGCGAAACTTAAAGTAATCATGTGGCTCAGCATGCGCTTGTTATAAATGCGCGCGTTTCATACAGCATACGCTTGACAGCATAAGCCATACAGTGTTTTCTTGTAACAATTGCGCTGATTTCCCAGATGTGCGGGTAAAAAAATAGAGACTTTGTCCAGCCGTCGGTGGCGTTTAGATCGAGCAACATCTCCTATTGAAAATGAAGTGTCCAAGCAAATAAATTTATAATGAAAAATTTCAATGAAAATCATGCTCAAAATAGTTGCGAGTTCAGAAATGGGAATTGGTATTTGCCGTCATGTTGTCATACATAGAGTTGAGTAATTTTACCTTTGGATTGAATAGACAACCTGCTCGATAGCTAGTCTGATCGTCTAAAAAAACTCTAAATCTTGACTTGATGCACAAACGCCCTACATAAAAGACAATCACGGTGGCAACCATCCTCAAAAGGTTAACATTTATGTATGTCAAAATCAGTAACAATTCCCTTTTCATATTCTTTGTGTACCACAACCTACATATGCTAGTAGTAGCAAAAGGGTGATGGTATCATCTGGTCGCCTATAATTTATTTTGCTCCCCTGAGGATACACCTTGGTATATATGTTGTACTTGTAACTTTTATCATTTGAAAAAGCTCATTTTATTTGAAGTGTTGCATATGCAAGGAGCATTCAGTGAAATCATGCGATACTAATGATACACTTTGGATTTCAGTTGTCCTGTACTTGTAACTTCTATTTAAAAATTTCATTTTATTTGAAGTATTGCGTATGATTGTATACATAGAGCATTCAATAAACAGTGAAAACATGTAATACTAAGGATACACTTTGGATTTCAGTTGTCCTAGGCCTGTACTTGTAACTTTTATTTTTAAAAAAGTTAATTTTATTTGAAGTGTTGCGTATGTACACAAGGAGCATTCAATACACAGTGATAATATGCGATACTAAGGATACTCCTTGGATTGTGTTCTATTCTTTTAACTTTTATTTAAAAAGCTCATTTTACTTGAATTGTTGCATATATACAAGGAGCATTCAATAAACAGTGAAAACATGTGTTACTAATGATCACGTTGGATTTCAGTTGTTCTGTACTTGTAACTTTTATTTTAAAAATTCATTTTATTTAAAATGTTGCGTACTTCCATGTATAAAAGGAGAATTCAATAAACAGTGAAAACATGTGATACTAAAAGTCTTGTGTCAGTAGAAAGTAAGTTACAATATTCGATAATTATGTTATACATGTACAAAATCAGTAACAGACTACAACGGGGAATTGTCTGCAAACATGCATGACATTTTATTACGTTTGTTATAAAGGGTTGTTTTGGAGTTAGGGGACACTCGACTATTATTGGTGTACATGGTACACGTGCGTGAACAAAGAAAGTAACACGGAAAGCACGTTTGGTGTTTAAGGGTCTAAAAACTCTGATTTTAAACAAAAAGGGAGGTTTTTTAAAACCTGAAGAAAAAAATCTAACCTTTTAATTTTAGGTAAAACTGCGCTAAATCCTTGTTTATGGTCAATTTTCCCCGTGGAGGGGTGGGGGTCACATTGACATGGTATAATACGCCTTTGTGTCTGCCTTTGGATGGTTTTTCACAGATTTTGGTATAACGATCGGGTGGTTTTCATCACAGATAAAAGCGCCGAATTTGGTGTGTTTTGGGAAATTTGCTCAAAAAGCACCCAATTTGAGTAAAATTTTGTGCTTTTCTATCAAATTTGGTATAATGATGGGTGGGTTTTTGAGCCAAAAATAGGTATAGAGATGGTCGAATTTTCAAAGTCCGGCAGGCACAGACGCGTACAATTGTTTTGTTTGAAGAACACCCCCCCCCCCCTCCCCCCTAATATATTGTACATGAATTGGGCAAAAATTCAGTTGAAATTGTCAAAAATCATATTCATATTCTCTTTATTCCGAGTTTTGGGGAAAAAAATAATTGTTTTGAAATTTTGACCAAGTCATGTGCGAAAAAAAAATTGCCCGGGAGCCCGGCTCCCCACTCTACACATAAGTTATGGGTGGGGGGGACTAACCATGATCGTTCCTCAGTCAATTTTACCCCCTTTGTTTAGCAAAACTGAGAATAAATTAGTGTAAAAAAATACCCCTTTTCAGGTTTTCACGGACAGTACTTTTAAAACGCCCTTTTCAAGGAATGATTGCGATATAGGGCCTATTTAGCATAGGCCTACACATTTACAACAGACGTTCACACAAACAGTGGGCCAACACTGGGGTTATAAATCTTTTATAAATTGATATAAGCATTGTCTTGTATTGGCGGCGCCCAGTTTACAGATAACAAGCACCATAGAGAAATCGCGGGAAATTCCCGGAAATTAAAGACGGCATGAAGAAAACCAAATGGGGGGGGGGGGGGGGGGGTTCCTT
>JAUMTS010199980.1:0-15124 GCA_032273385.1 Ophiopholis aculeata | reverse complement strand
AAGCCTACATGAAAATACTGCCATGGATTTGGCACATATACTGGATGATTGAACATCCAAACCCAAAAGAATACCAAGGTATTATTAAATTCAAGCTAAAGCAGATGAAAATTCCATGAAATAGCTGCCTTGTGGAAATATCACCTGCCTTTATGATCCTACCGAATATTATGACAATCAGATGTTCTCTCTAAGCTTACACATCTTGATCTCACAGTAAGTTCAATGTCACATCAAATCACTTTCCTATTATGAACTGATTTCATTATCTTTTCGATACTTACTTTCTACAAAGCAGCTATTTCAAACCAGGGAAGTTCAAGTTTTCTACTTATATTTAATTCCCAAATGATATGGATCTACCTGAGTATGAAATTCAAGGCATTCAGCACAGGAAAATTGACTACATGATCAGTTAAAGAGAAAGAGTATACTGCTTTTAATCTCATTTCACTCTGCAATTCTGGCTTAACAAAATTGGATGCACAGTCAAATTGATGGGAGGCCAACCTTCCATAATGCTTTTTTTCATCAAGACATATAATTGAAAAACACTAAAAATAAAAAAAGAGATAGTTTGAATAATTCAGCTGAAATAAAAACAATACCTGCATCGACTGTATTATACCAGTATTAACCAGAATGGTTTTAATGATGATCTACTCTCAATGGTGAAAATGAAAATATTGCAAAACAACAATATTACATTGAAAACAAGAGGTTTTCTTCAACCCATTTGAATTTGTCATGTGAACTCAGTTTTTCTTGCGAGTATTGAAACCCCAAATAGTAGCATTGAAAGCCACTAACCAACCCATGTCCATTGAGTTAATGTTGAGACAACTGAATTAGTTATGTGCATTCAATTAATAATGAAGGGGTGCAAAATGTTTAATTTATCTTCAGCAATGTTTAAGATAAATGTCTGCATACATACAGCATCCAATGTATGACGCATATGCTGCTTAAACTATGCAACCAATTGAGGCATTGATTATCACAATTACAGCAACATGATGTACCAGATGCAACATGCATATCAGACTAACTGGTTTTGTCAACAGTCTTACTTCATAAAAATGATTTTTTGAGCCAAAGTAAAGAAGTTAATTATTTCCTAACTCCTTTGAAAGTTGTCAGAATTCTATCAATATGTTTGCATTGTCATATTATAATGCTATATAATGACAAGAGCAGATTGAAACTACCAGAGAAGCTTGTTAGATAAGATTACCACCGGGATACGAAAACAGCAAGGCTTTTCTAACGAGTTCTTTCTAACGAGTTCTCGTTAATAAACTGCATAATCAGTGTTCAAGCCAACGAAAGCTTCCCACAAGGTAATGGATACCAAAAATAACTGGCTATTTATTGATAACAAAGTCATCAAATATGTATCTCACAATAACTAATAACGAAGCAGTGGTTGTCTTCATGGCATAAATTGGCTAATTGCTTCCGAATCAATCAATAATAATGATTAAATTGAATAATATTACATGACCGTGAGAAGCCAGCTTGTTGGGGACTGATATTGTGCATGTAAATGTGTAAATGCATTTTAAATTATCTGTTCGGTAGTGAGAACGACTCATTGAATTGACAAAAGCATCATGTTATTTCACAATACAGGGGGAGGGGGGTCATGTTAAGGAATCTCAGCTGTGAGCCACTAAATCTGACCACATTTACCAGTTTGATCATTCAAGTTGCTCTATGAAGTAAATTCAGTGTAAATGCTATCCAATGAACAAATAGTGTATGCAATAAAAATTCCTTTATGCCAAAATGTAGTGAAATTATTAATAATACTTTTACATTACGGGCATTGATAACATCAATGTTTTGCATTTATTATCTTGAATTCTCTTTAATCTATTCCTAGCACTGAGTACTTATTTGAGTTATTTACAGTATTGAATGTTACAATGAAATAGATAACTTGATCTGTTTTACGCTGCAAGCTTCTTTGTGTTAATATTAAACTGGTGCTGACATATTGCTGAAGGCATTCATGTCACTCACTATCTCCCTGTTCCCCTGACTAGAAGAAGACGTATGGCACAATATGTGCTAGCTTGCCTACGTAAGCATTCTCATGTTTATTGCAAACATCCATGAAAGCAAGAAATCATTGGCATAAATTTGGGCACACATTGAAGTTCAGTGCACATAGTGCAATGCATATTTGATTAAAGCCAAGCAGCGCACCATATGTTATCTATATGTTGCTACAAAATGGAATAAAATGGCAATTCCTCTTGTACTTTCTAAAATATTCAAGCTTAGATTTTGGTTAAAAAGAAAGAGATTTTTGCAAAATAAAATTTGCATGAATTTGGTAGCCTCTTATTATAACATTGTGTAAGCAATTATTTGTTTAATTCAATCTTTAATTGTACTGTATATATCAGTTGGTAGAGCATTTGGTATGTGAGAGGCCCAGGGTTCAGTTCCCCGTTGTCATGTCATGTCTGATGTTCTAAATGTTCTAGTGTATGATTTGGATCTTTTCTCCACCATAACCACGTTTGTGCTAAAAACAGCAAATCTATCAATAATTACAATGCCTAGTCCTGCACCTGCTAAAAAGTCCACCTCAACTACCCACTCAACTACACCATAATCCTACTAGGGTCATTTTGCCTGTATCATGCTATCTAATACCCAAGCACCGAATGAAAAACCATATATAATATCCCTATATTTCATGAAAGCCCACCATAGTTTACCTCTATATTTGCTACACACCTTAAATGTAAATGTCTCATTGAAGACGGGATTGAGTGTCTTGCGGTGAACCTTGGTTTCAAACTTCTTCTTCTTGTCCGGCATTAGGTATACTTTAACGTAAGGATCTGATGTCCCTGAGAAGTCCATACCTGGAAGATCAGCTGCCTGGATCACACCCACTGTAAGCTGTATGCCAATCAAACATGGTGAAAATTAAATCAGTACATACGGTATTTATTTTAATTTATGTGAAAATATTCTAAAGGGCGTTAAGGTTATGAAATGGAAACTTGGAAAGTCATTTGCACATACATTTCTGTTCTGTTATGATCCTCTTTAAAATTCAATTATTTCTTTGGATTTAAATCTATGTCAAGCAAAATCAACTACAGAGTAGTATATTACAGAGATAAGATAGCATTAAAAGTGGTTACTTTGCTGTATTCTCACTTGATTTACTTGGCTACGTCATATTTAAAGGTTGAACACTTACATGTACTGCTTGCTTCAGTTTGAAATATATCTTCTTCAATCAAGACATTTGAACTATGTTTTAACTTAAGTGGTCACATAAACTTAAATTGTATATAAAATTGAAAGAAAACAGAGCTTCATACTTTTCCTTCTTGGAAGTCATAATCTAAGGAAAATTGCAGCTTGCCGAGTTTGACTTCTGACTTGACCGAGTCGGTGTCACCCTCTTCTTCACCTCCATTCTCCAGGTCCTCGACATCAGGCTGCACCTGTTTCCAGGGAAATTAATAAAAAAGACACGCTTGTCAATTGTTGTAGTCATCTTTGATATTTCACAAAGAGTGCTTAACCAAAACAACAGCAAAAAGGAAAGGCTTTGTATAATGACAATGCAAGATACTGTAAGCATTTCAAAAGTGAGGTCTCTTCACAAAACTCAAAATGAGGTTTGATCCTACGCTAACTGAAAATGTCTGTATCAATTTTGAGACATGTGTTCATGACAAATGCCAAGTGTAGAGCAAACCACATTATACAGTCCAGAATTAGGCAAGTGTGGTAAGTATATAATTGAATTAAACTTCTCTGAAATGAAGAAAAATAATTGGCCTTCCCTTTCCTTTTCACCACTCACTTTGGTTAAGCTACTGATTGGAACTCTTACTATTTTAAAGGTTGTATCACCAAAACAATTTCCAACATGTCTATAATGTTTAACATTTAACACAACATTGTTAGTACATACATTTGGAACCCAAACTGGACAACAGAACTGTGATTTAGGTATAAAATATAAAGTAGTTAATGTACCAGTATGAAAACATTTTAAAAACACAAGACTATGGCTTTATGATAAAACAAGAAATATTAATAAGATGAAATACTTTCAACATATTAATTTGTCCTCACAAATAGTAGGATTAGTACAACATATTTAACATAATGTTAAAAAAACATTCAAATTTCAAAATAATAGTAACACTACCAAATAACCACACCAAACAAAATAAATATCAAGCACTGAGGGTTGCTCTCTGTTTTGCACTATTTGGTGTGATTACATGAAATAATTGAAAAACCAATGATAACATTTGAATAATTATTCTTTTGACATAAATTTCATTCACAGGGGTAACCAGACTAGATGTAGGGGTTTCCTGTTGACTGTTATAATACACGTAGAGTGGAAGGACACTGGATACAAAAGGTTGCATTAATTATAGAACAAATTTAAGATGTATCTTAATACTTATTCTACCTAAAAGGATACTGGGAACAAAAGGTTGCATTAATAATAGTACAAATTTAAGATGTATCTTAATACTTATTCTACCTTGTTTATTACTAACTTTAATTGTGCGGTTAAACAATTATCTTGGTTAAACTACTACAATGCTGGGCTACTAAATTGCCAAGACACATTTACCATAATGCAAGTAAAGTAAATATTTGCTAAAATAAGATGCAACAGAAAACAATGTAACAAATACTATTCACAATCTACACTGAACTAAAGGGTCACTGCCGTTGTCAGTACTAGTATTATCTACGGAAGATGGTAAATTCTAGAATACTTATAAGCATGGACATATTTGATACACAGAAAAATGGAAAATCAAACCCAAATCTTTCAATCAAGCATACCTAGGCATTATAAACCATAATACAATTGGTGAATCATAGGTAGACATTACAAAGTACTCATCTTGGAAATCTGATCACTTTATCCTGATGAATATGCCTATCAAATTCCTCTGAATCAATAGCAGCTCCTTTCAAAATCCCAGGTTTTGCATAAAATATGTTTTTTTATTATCTCCATATTCATGTACCTCTATTTTAACATGATCAGATTGTTACACAAAATATCACTACTAACATTAAAGATAGCTTTATTGTTAAGGTAAAATTAGATCTGTTTTTGGAATTAAATCTTTCCTTGTTTAATCAATATTAGACAATTTGAAACATGAGGTAGAGTGATTCACACAGCACTAGCTCTGTTTAATTAAAGTATGGGTCTTTCTCAGTGAGGAGCAGGTGAGATG
The DNA here is from genome assembly GCA_032273385.1 of Ophiopholis aculeata. Lineage (NCBI taxonomy): Eukaryota > Metazoa > Echinodermata > Ophiuroidea > Amphilepidida > Ophiactidae > Ophiopholis > Ophiopholis aculeata. Next base: position 9,869 of record JAUMTS010199980.1, on the reverse strand, counting down.
CTTTATATATCAAAGTAGCCTCCACAGCAGACTGGAACGCAAAAATTGTCAGCACTGCTGAATTATGTAATGTCTAGTTGTATGAACCAGCATGCAAGTGAGACTATGTACATGTCGTTCGCAGCACGGTCGCCATTAATTATTACGTAGACTACCATACATAGGATAGATATGTGTGCTATTACTTCATGTATGCTCGGCCCAGCTCTTTGCTGCAAGGTGGAGGTTTACATTTCTTGTGGTTTCTACAAGAAATCTAATTCAATTTTATTTGCTATATATAAGATGCAATTCAATCACTATGCATACATTTTTAAAGGGAAAATTCAAAAGCAAATTTATTAAATTGCAATATTGAGGTTAATTTGTCAATGTTTTGCCAATTTATAAAAATTGAAATCATTTTTTAGGTTAACATGTAATAGTATACATCTCCAGTTAAAATGATTCAATTCTTAGATTTTATTACATGAACACATTGATAACGTACCTGCAATTTTTATTATAGCCCACAAAAAAGTAAAATATGCACACATTTTAGAAAAACAACATTAAAAATGCTTGAGTCAAATTATCTAAATCTGGAATCTTTTGAAGAGATTGTGGCAGATGAAGGTGGCTGACATGTGATAAGATTTTCACATCAAATAATGTTTACACTTCAATACTTGTTTTACATCATGAAATTGGCAAGAAAATCTGGAAGCTATTGCATATTAATTAGCATATCTAGCAAGTGATTTGAAATTTATGGATTTGTGAATGACTCCACGGTAATGTCAGTAATCAATTTCTTAATTCATTTTCTTTATTCGAATTAGAGTCTGAAGCTTTTCATTCAAAAATACTTTCACAAATTTTCAAATAATTTAAAGTAATTTTTGATGACCATCAATTATTGACAAGAATTATTATGATTACACATTCAGGATACAGAGATGCCTTTGCAACTATCTCATCCTTCAAGATGATATTGATGACTTGTTTCCTACTCATCAGGCCTCAATGATACACAGATGAGTAAGAAAACAATGCGCTATAAATATATTTGCCCTAGCTCCCCACCTGACATGCATGCACACTAATAAACGGGCTATTTACTGGTTACGATCAATAAAATGCATACGTACAGAGGTCACCAGTACTGTAAGTTATTCTTTCGTTCTAGCTTAGCTGACTGATTGTACATTTACAACTGCTATATATGCTGTGCTTAAGTGACAACCATGCTATACATTTATTGCTCAATCTTTTATCTTGATTTTTGTTTAATAATTCTGTGATTTCCCTGGATGGAAAAAATGTGTCTAAGGGAAGGTTCAGACAATCATGAGAGTAAAAGTACTTCATTCGTGAGAAGATGGAGAGTGTAGAGGTGCTAGAGGGTCACTGGGGCATATGCAAGCACATGGTCAATTTCAATTCAAATTTAGCTATTCCCAAAATTGGTTCCACACAGGAATATCATGATGTTAAAGCGTTTTACTGAAATAGCATGCATATTTCTGTTTTGCTCTACATTAATATCTAATTATCTACACATAATTTTTAACCAGAAAAAATTGTTTCACTAATGTTTACCAAACTGAAAGAAGCACATTTTAACACACACCTTTTCCTCATACTGTAATCTAGAGCCTTAACCTTTAATTAATTTTACCTCAGACAGGATTTCAGAATTTCTAGCCTAGTGATACTTATACCATGGAAGTAACAGACATACTTATGCATTCAACATCATCCAGCTTACTTATTTCTGGCACCGTAAGTCTCTTGGGTCACTCTGTGGTCGCAAGGAAGCTGTACTTTGGAGGATGCTAGCTATGGGCTAGTCATCAGATTAAGCTATCTCTTCATATTATTAATTAATCAGGTACTTGATGTGATACAAAATTTTAATGCATATTTCATTTGGTAAAATCAGCGATTTATATGAATTTAACACTTGCACTTTGATAACGAAATGATTTTCTATGCATAACATTTTTGTCAGTGCATTTCACTTGATCCATGACATTGGATTTCTAACTTAATAGATTCTGCTAATATCCACAAATAATATTCATTATGGTAGTCTACAGACCATCACCTAATTTGGTTAATAATTCTATCAAGTAAATAATTTCCAATTAGATATCTTTTAAAGGTGCCCAGTCATGTACAAACTAGAAAAATAAATAATAGTAATTACATGTACAGAGAGTAAACACCTACGAAGGTCTGCAATCAGCTTTGTCATATATATATTTTTTCTAAACATGAATGTAAAACCCTGAATTAAATGTGCTTGTTAATTCAATATATTCTATATTTATTCATATCTTTCTAAATGTATAATGATTAAATTATTCCATATGTGATTTACATACCCTGTCCTTTTTGTCCTTCAATTAAACATTGCAGTATCAAAATATAAAGTGTGGTTTTTTTTCAAATATTTGTAATTACAAAAAATAAGCTGTTCAAGAAAACAGGTTAATATATTTAAAGAACTATGTTATGAGCTGGAAAAACTATTATTAATCTAGGGTTGGAAACAGAGTGTACTGTATAAAATACCACACTACAATTTTACACTGTTCTGTATAAAAATGTGACCTAAATTTCGAGAACCATGTTTGTTTCAATTTTAAGACATTTTTTTATAAGTATCAAGGTATGACACCAGAACTTGCTGATAAATAAATAAATAAGGTATATTTGAACACCAAAAACCTCGGCTTTTTTATCAGTTATTGCAGCTGTTGAAATTCTTCATTATTTGTATTCCCTTTTCGTAACTTTTCTCATAGATGCTTTTCTACTTACTAACTGAATACATATAGCATTGTTTCAGCTAATATTTTCAACTGATATAATAAATGCATGTTCACAAATCAACCACAGCAGACTATAACATTGATTGAAGTCCACTTAGTTTGTGCAGCTCATTCCAGATAAAAGGTCAAAGCTTCATCCTGGAATATCTGGATGGACAACTATGAATTTATAGGAATCAATTAAATAAAGACCTGTCCTAGACTAAAGTACGTAAAGTTAATGAATTAAACTAATTGTGAATAGTAAAAACTGTTATCAACTGAAACTCAGTTACTTTTTTTTAAAGTTAGTTAACTTGAAAAAACATCTTAAAACTAAAAATCATTTCCCTCAAATTCAAAGAAAACAAACACAGAAAAATAACAACATAGCAAAATATATACTTTCTTTGGTCATCTATTATTTATTTGTCTGTTTCAAGTGAATGCGCATTTACCAGCCACAAAGTCTGACCAGTAGATACCTATAATATCTGACCCCTCCCTTTCAGCTAATGCTAAAACTTTGACCTATTTTAAGTTTCAGTAATCTAACACAATTTAGAATTGTTCAATGCAAACCTAGCCAAAACTACCTATCACAAAAACATCCATTTATCATTTTGATGGATCTTTTCTATTTCAAATAAGTGCATTGTACTATCTGTACTTTTTCTAGGGCGATAGCTATCATGCAGTAATGCAAATCCAAATAGAATTGGAATTATGTTAGAGACAAGAGAGAAAGGTATCTCTACAAACTCTTTACCATTTTTAAATGTACAACTTTAAAACAAATTCTTTATTCAGGTGTCGTAAATAATAATAATAATAATAATAATAATAATAATAATAAACACGGCATTTGTAAGGCGCCTTACAAAATGTTATAAGCTCTGAAAGTTCAACTGATAACATTTCAACAACATTGTCATAAATCTGTAAAAAGCTGCAAATGCAGCTGTAATTGAACTCCCAAACACAAATCCAATCTGTGAAACATTTGGTTTCAACATGTCTACCTGCAATACAACAAGACCTTCTGTCAGATCAAATCCTCCTCCCTTCTGGCTACTATCTAAGGTACTAACATCCACCTGTACAACGAGATGCTTGCTATGTCTGTCCAGAGATGGGCCATGGGTGAATATACACCTTGGTAGCCACCTGTTTAACTGTGAAATGATGAGAAGTAATAAATGGCCCACACCTCACACCTCCAGTAATATATATTCTTAGCTAATGTTGATGTCCTATCATGGATGAAGGTATCTCACGTACTGTAACTTAGTGTAAGGTGCCTTGGGACTTGGAAGTGATGATCTATGGGCCACAAGAACGTGATATATCTAGCCACCCTTTATGGTTTTTAATCAATTTCATTAAGTATCTCCTCTTTGAGAAATCCAAAAATAAACAAGAATTAAAAAGAATTGTTCAGTATTGAGTAGCTATATTGATATGCACGACATTTCTGACTGGAATACATTTTAACCGGTATGACATACATGCATAATGTGTCTGCAAAGACCAATGATGTAAATGGGTGTGTGGGCAGGTTGATGATGATGATGAAACCAAACATAACGCTGATATAGAACGCTAATGAAACATTTCCTGGCTTCAACCTCCACAGGCCAGATCTAATTGCACTGGGGTGAAAATATAACACCAATTTAAGGTAACAACTTACAAATTTACTTCTGACAGGAGATTGTTGTGTTTTAAAACACTCTTACAATGACATACATAATGAAATGTTGATCTTATCAATTCTATTAACAAATGAATACATGTTAAAATAAAATGATAACACTTGAAACACAGCTACAAGATTGTTACATATCTAGAGAAAATGTGAGGATATGACCTATGGACACACATATTAAAACACAATGTTTGTTACATTCTACAAGAAAAAACACAAAACTGGTCATTTATCTTTGAAATGTGCACATTATTTGTGTTCCTGTCTCTATGGAAATTAACTGTGAGTATGAGAATCTGGTTATTGATCCTATGACATAAATTATGCATCAAAAAAATAGTCATGAATCACAGCCCAACGTGTTGCTGTGAGTGTTTGCTGTACTGTATTTGGATGTTGTGTCAATGCTACAAGGCCCTCAGCTACTTGAACACCATACATAGTACAACTCAGCAATCAAAGATGATTGCACTCTCTTTTCATATCTCTATTTCAAGGTAAAATTCACCAAATTTAATATTTGGAATACCCCGCTAGTCTGATTACTTCAACAATAGAATCAAACTAGAATCAAAATTCCAGGAATAAATGTTGTTTTTGTGTTGTGTGATGTACAACAACCTTGACATGATAACATTATACACTGACAATACAGCCCAATATTTTGAAAGAAAGTTCTAATTTTGTATTCACATTTTTAAAAACGATCAGGGAACATATCACTTATACCGTGTTGTCTCTAATAAACGCTCCCCCTGTAATAAACACCCCTACACACTGTTATATTGATTGCTATCTACTGAAGATATTCCATTTTCCATGCATTTTAACCTCCGAAAAATGCAACGCCCGGGGCGTTTATTAGAGACAATACGGTATATATGCAAATAATTCAAAAGCAAAACAAATGGTAAAACTTTACACTATAGCTTAAGATCCGCACATTAAGATAATGACCCACACACGTCAGGTGTTTTCTGTTTGCAGTAATTACACAGAAATAAGCCCCGACTAGTGTCAGATGAGATTGAATTGCCGCAAGCAGTCTGCTTTAAAAGGCTAAACTAAACAGCAGAACAAGTGCACAAATTATTGCCTCAAAATACTGATATCAGTAAGAAAATTGTATGCAGAAATGTCTTGCTAGTGAATCACATCAGTACAAAATGTAATTTTAGAACAAGTATCCATTTTGATCTGGCATGATAATACCCAGTTTTTAGTATTTATGTAACAATGACAAAATTGTTATTATTCATTATGACACCATGTTAGTTACAAGATACAACTGTCACACAGAACATTAATAACAGAAACATTGTTAAATGAGATTGACTTATGGATAAGTTTACCAAGGAAACCTTTGCCATACACTGATATGATTATTGGAAACAGGGATCTTATTGTTTTAAGACATAACAAATTATCATAATTTAAATCACACCATTGAAAAATGACAAGATGCACATGCAGAAATATTCTTAATTTATGCCAATTCCTTAATTGACATGAAATGTTAATGTAGTACATTTATAATTATTCTGAAATCAGTCTCGGGCAAGAACATTGATTTTCATGTGAGTAAATAAGCAGGCTGCATATTTTATTGATCACATGTGCATCAGTACGGTGAACTAGGATGGTAGTCACTATAATACTAGCAGAATAATGGAAGAGGCACAAGCATGATAAAGGTTGCTGAGATAAATTGTTAATTTATATCCACGCAGGCAAATGTCAAGATCATCAGATGATGCAGCTGATTTTGTTATCAAAACATTTCAGGTGATTCAGGATGCATAATTCTTGTCCTGTGATTGTGGGTTTGTGACATTTAGTAATCTTTTTGAGAAAGCAGTTCAAATATGGAGGATTAGGTAAATTTACAAAAAGGTTATTATTTTAGGATATTTAACAGGAGTGGGTAGAATGGTTTCAAGCTAAAAACATACAATTTGCAAAATCATACCGTTAAGTTGTAACTGAACGTAATTATAATCATAATGTATGGGAGATTTTCACATTCATATTTATTTATTTATCTATTCATTCTTATTTAAGGATCCCAGAGGGACCATTCACTAGTCAGCATTGCTCTCCAATGGTACTTTGGTTTATTGCTTTCCTTACATTATTATTCCGAATAAATTTGGCCATAGATCTGAGGCTTTAAATATCCTGTGTCACTCACTGAATGATGATGAGAACAGCCATATGTTAGACCAATATTGCATTGTCTAGCATGCAATTCTCTCATATTGAAAGAATCAATTGCTGTGGTAATTGCAAGAATATTTATAACCTGGGATATATTGCACTGCTTGACTGTCCAATCAATACAATGACATATTGATGTTTACAATTTGCCAACAAATCAATGAGATATATACTTTCAAACTATTATAAATTTGATCATTTGAAAATTCAGACCAATCTCTTCATTCCAGGGATCAAACTGAATTTTAATTATAGAACAGTGCTTTTTGCAATAGATATATCATTAATAAAAAAATATGTACAATAAATGTAGAACTAGGGCCAATATTACACTATTCATTACAAATTTTAATTTGTATCACCCTAACCAAGGTGTCCTAAGTCTATTTACTAAAAACAAGAAAACACACCATCCAAATAAACTCATGGTGTTAGTTGATGATAACTGCCAAATAATATTATGTAAGTTAAAACTAAGCAATTCATCATGCTGCAACCTTAGTCATGCATATCACATTTCTATTAGTATTAGAGTTCAAATAGATATTTAAAAGGGACAAAAAATGCTGGAAAAGTTGCCAAAAACAATATGGTGTTCCTCTGATCAAGCTGATGCTCTGAAATGGCTTGCTTGTCATCACAGTCAACATTCTGTCATAATGTGGCAAATTATCAGGCACTGGTCACAGGCTATCCACCCATTGATTCATTATAAGCTTTCAATGTTTTTTGAATAATTTCCATTCTCAAATTTAACCACACTCATGAGAAAATTATCATTTGTGCATTTGATCTAATTCAGCCAGAAATTCATTCTTTTGAATCCAAAGAAAGTAAATAATATGTTTGATTGTTGCATTTAATATAAGCTTTAATTGTTTCAAAGGGTGCATAGCCTTACTTCACATTCTAAAAGCAGACATTAAAATTAGAAATGGAACAGATATTAAAAATACAATCAAATGACATTCACTAAGCAAGTTGGAAGCCTCAGAAAGGTTTTGTTTTTCATTCTTGCTTTGCTAAGAAATGTTGTTAGGAACTCACATGAAGCAAATGATGACCGGCATGAAAACAAAGAGAGAAACCATGATCAGCTACAATGCAATGAGTTATATGATCATCATGGAGGCTAGCTTCACAATGCAAATAATACATTGGTTTTTACATTATCAATGTTTTTCATAGTTGTCACTAATCATCATCCCACGAGGTTACGTTCAGGAACATGTTAGGGACATACAATCAACTGAAATCTTCAATCTGAGCACAAAATCAATCTACAAAATTACATTTCTTTGCAATTTAAAGAACAAAATATATCTTTAAAAAGCTCAATTTATACACACTTTCTGACATGTTCATGAACAAAAGCATGAGATGCTCTCGGAAGCTGTGGGCAAGCGAATTAGAGTTCACACTAATATGCTGGTAATGTTTCCCTCAAGTGTTACGTGTTGTACATCTTTAATTTGCATTTCTCTTGACCCAGCTCTACAGGTACTCTAGTTTATACTATAATAGTGTAAAAGTACATGTGAGTATGAATGAATGAATATCATATTACAATGTAACAGTTAGCTCTTAAAACAGGTTGTTGGTGCCCTCTGCCCTCCTATAACTGAAGCAAATACGTAACTGGAGCAAGTACGTAACTTCAGTTGAAAAGTTCAGCAGTATGTTTCAAGTTTGTTACTAGAATGTTTCATGATTGTTTCCAACGACGAGCTTGGACATGGTTACTTGTGGGTTCTCGCCCCTAGCTACAAAGGTTGGAAAAAGGTGAATTGGTCTACTGATCACCTTTCTCAACTCAATAGGACATCAAAATGTTCTATAAAAAACCTTTGAAAAAACTAAAAGTAACAGAAAGCTTCTTGGTGCTCTGAAGAAGTCCTTGAGAACATTTTGAGAGGCTCCTTTCAAGCATAAAAAGGACATATTCGTTATGAGCCCATTGAAATGTGGTATTATATAACAAATCAAGCAGATAATTATGATAATAGCTCCATTTGGTCTAAATCAGATCAGACCTTGATATAAATTGTCTTAAATAACACAAAATGGCCTATTATTTGGAATTATCACAAATTATAATATTAAAAATCGTTGTTTTAATCTTTTTGTAAAGTTAAACAATAATATGCCATATGCTCTGGTTCTAGTTTCTTCTAGTACATGTATAGATTACATACAACAGAAGATCACCAGGGAGTTTCAAACACTTTAATGTAATTTGCTCTTTCATGTAAATAATAGATGTGTGAATTTTTTACCAGAACATTGTGTAAAAATTACACAAATGATTAAAACATTACCATCATCCATGAGGGATTTGACAAACAGTTGGAATGAATCAATTTATAAGAAGAAAATTACAAATTCATGTTCATGTCCCTCAGGTGCTTGTAATTTCATAACCACATACCTATTGACAATTTAACAATGTAAACCAAATCAAATCTCATATGCAAAAAACAAAAACCTGTTTCAAATTTATCTTCACCGAAATGAATGAATGACATATATGATAACAACACAACTCTTAATGTTAATTTGGAGGAGAGTAAATAACAAAAATATTCTCAGTTTGCTAATCTACACCTATTACTATCAAACCTCAATTCCAATAATGACAAAATTGAATTTAGAGGCAGAGCCGGGCCCGGTACCAGGTAATAATTAAATTACGGTGGCAAAGTTTTCTCAAAAATTACACCACATAATAAGTGCTAAAGTGTTACATATCTTTTTAAATTTGAAAGTAGCCCCTCACCTGAAATCCCCAAAACAGCCTCCATAACAGGGCAGAATTCTTGTCAAAATTAGATCCCATAATCACCAGAGTGTTCATGGGCAGCTTCTTTCATCGACACACATTAAAGGAACTACCCATCATTTCGGCTGGTCAAATAAAATCACTAAACATTTCCAGAAGCAAGTACAGAGACATATTAATCAAAACAAACAAAAAAATCCCCATCAAATTGCTGAAATTTTGAAAAAAAGAGGGTTTTTATCAATTTCGATTTCTGAGGCACTTTATAAGCAGTGTTTGTTTCTCTAAAGTTTTGTTTCATAAAGTGTGGTTTTCTACTTAGAAAAGAAATCTAATATCTAAAACAAGAAAAAGTTTATATAAGAAC
>JAUMTS010199979.1:0-23170 GCA_032273385.1 Ophiopholis aculeata | reverse complement strand
TCTGAAATCTGACACATGCTTGATGGGATCACCATAGACTTGCAGTGTTGGATGGGGGTTGCAGTTAATAGTCATATCCTCTGTCTTAGGTGTGCTAATGACGAGGCCGATTTTGTCTACAATTCATAATAGTGACATTGCATACGATGAAATTGTTGTATCTTTTTTATGTTTTCTTAGAAATGTTAAGAGCTTCGCTAGATTGCATTGAAATACCTGTGGGCATTTCATTACATGTTGAACGAGTTTCGGTCTGGTAAACTTGCAAATTGAGCATTATAAAACACTAGAACAACGAGTCTGCTACTTGATGGCCAATAGCCATGATAGCCATAAGCTTTTCATCTAAATAAAACCTCTTATTTTGACGCTAGTTGTGATGTTTCAATGTAATATCAAATCAAGCGTTATCATGGATGTATGTGACTCAAGGTGAAGGTATCCAAAGGCACATACGAACTCTCATAGGTTTCAATTTGCGTAAAGATGAATCCGCCCCTGATTTTTAAGAACTTGAATGTTTCTTTAAGTTCACGTAGTGGTCAGGGAGTTGTGTTTCTATGGTCGAGGTTAAAGTACATCCAAAGCGCCAGTCCCGGATTTTCGTCTTTCCGGCTTATTCCCACTCAGGTAGTCGACCGCAGAGATGGATATTTTTTTTCACACTTGAGTCTTTCGAGTACCATCTAGTTAACTTTGACTTCACACACAGTACTTTGAATCGTTGCAAGTTCTCCTCCTTTACCAATTGTTGTTGAATGTTGGATTTAAGTACGGAATCAAGTGCCACGAAAAATCTATATCTTGTTACATTAAATGACAATTGATACTAACATTGAAAGAAGAAGGGTTTTCGTCTAGTTTCAGATAATGCGATGTAGAGGTAATAATAAAAAGACATTAGGTTCCTTGGTAAAATAATTTGTTTTAAGGGAAGAATATTATTAGGTTATCTAATTTCAGATCAGATCAGGTAGTGAGTTACTGGTAGCCACATGCATTTTAGAAACACATACAGTAATACTTTCAATTAACGACAATTCTTGCCGATTACGTTGCGTCACTTGTTGCATTAAACACCTGTTGGATTTTGCATACAAACGCTAATAAAACATGAAATTTAAACCAGTTGATCCAAAAGCAATCTCATAGACATTATTAATAAGATTGTCAGATAAATGTTCAGCTTTCTATTCTTGTCAAGCTCCGTTCAATAGCCTTGAAGTCATACTGATGTGAAGAACCTGCATATTACAATTGCTTGTGGTATGAAATACCCTCGGAAATACCATTGTGATAAAACGATGTATTTGGTGCCAGTTGGTTGTAACTGAAACTGTTCGAAGCATTCAATAAAGCGATGGGTTGTAAAGTGAGCAAAGGACATACTATTGAATCTCTTCTGTATTTATTTAACCTAGCTTCTTGAACCGTCATCTTGAAACTCATAAACAGAATGTCCTAGTGTTTTAAACATCACCTACTTTAGCTTACGAATAAAGGTCATCTCTTAACAGGTCTATACAGTATGCTGTGTCTATTGACATTGAGCCAAACTATGTCGGCTGCACAAGAACTTTTTAGTGTCTTTTAGAATATGCTGTCGATGTATTAGAAACACTCCTTACGACCTCAGCTTTATTTGCTCATACTCCAATCTATTAACCGTTAAAATGTGTGGGCATTCCTTATTCATTGCTTCTAGGTGTGACAGCACACTCGTATAATTTTGCTCCGAGTACATTAACATTTCGGTATAAGCTTAATTAGACGAGACATAAACCGCCTCTGAGCCTTGGTGGTTGTTGAAACGCCCTAAATTTCGCCGCGCCACTTTTTTATTCTGTTTGAAAACTGCTTATATACAAACATAGCTGAGAACCAGGGGTGCTCAATCGATGTGGCGCATCTTTTATAGGGAGCACAAATTAATCATTTAAGTGCTCAAGACGTTGAGAAGGAATAGGATACACAATTGCTTGCAGAGTCGTTACCAGATGCATCAAAAGTATTCTTATTTGACTTTGGTTCTAAGAATATAAGTTTTTTCTCAATTTAAACTCGGCTGTTAAACAGATCCTTTCACATGAAAACTGCAGAACACATTCAAATAAAAAGTTCCCTAAAGCAGAATCCGCCTATTATCACCAGTCAATGACGTTTTGCTTTTACGTCTGTATTAACTCGTCTACCACCGATTCTATACGATTATCAGATTATTGTTATAGGCAAAATAAGCCATTGGCATCTTCCTTCCTTTTAGATGATATGAATTACAGTGAGTATTAGTCCATGTGTTTTACTTTTGTAGTCTCCTCGCCCTAGGCTCTAGGGAGAATCGCTTTTCCTTTCTTATTGCCGGGCTCGGACTCGTCTAGTCTAAACCATGACATTTTCTTCAAAAGGTCGCCTCGCTCTTTTTATTATTCACGTTATCTACTGAGCACGTCCTTAACGAACTTTCCGCGAAATGTTCTTTTTGTATTGCTAGTAAATGTGGGTGATGGAGTGCTTTACAAGGCGATAGTTACGAAACAAATATGTGTTTTACTATAATGCCGCTGTACAAATGAAACATTCAGAAGGTCTTTGCATTTCCATGTCAGGTTTCAGTTGTCATACAACCATTAGACAATGTATATTGTACATGATATAGATAAGTTGAAATTGGATTGTTTCTAGAAACACGACGAATTCTTTTACAAATATTAATTTAGTAGTTTATCTTTATTTCATTGCATGGCACCCTAGATGATACAGCTGCTAAACACAGCACATTAGAAGTCGTGAATTCATTTTTTACAACGTAGATTATTCAAAAGAACATCATTACTTGATAGTGCATAATGATGTCCGAGACTAAATAAAATGACCTGTAAATTAGCTCATATTGATACGTGTAGATACCTTAATTGAAAAATATGCACCCTGGCGGTTTGTAAAAGTTCAGTGTAATATCAATTATTGTCCAGTAGTGAAAACTGTCCCCATGCTAAGATACATCAGCAGGCAATAGCAGTAGCTGACTCTTTGTCGAATCATCTTCAACAACGACAAATATCATGAAGACAGTAAAAGCACATAAAAAGCACAATACAGTAAAGACATAATTAGAATAACCAAGAAATCCACAGGGTCCTACGTCACGATAATATAATGCATGGTTAATGGATGATAATGTTCTGGCTTTCAAACTTCATCATGACTGAATCTTGTCTCACGGTACAGAGAACTATCTATGTATATCACCAATATAAGTAACAAAACTCTCTTAGCTTTCGGAGGTACCTTTCTGATATTCCACCGGGATTAAGCAGTTCGGTTTAAAAATTGCACAAGTCCATTTAAGAAACATCACGTTCTGACTAGTTTTAAAATAGTAAGTAAACACATCGTATTGAGTTATTATAACAATGGCTACATCTTATTTCCATGTTCACTTGCATTTCCCAGCTTCCACGCGTCAATTTAAATGCCGTTGCGACATCTAAAACTTTCACATTGTTATTTTTTGTAATGTCTTTTATCTTTAAGTCTATCTGTTTTTAACTTTACACTCTCTTTTTCGTAACTGTTGTTTCATTTAACATAAACAATATGACACTGATATCAAAGATATCATAAGCAACAAGTCGATCTGCTGATTTACAAAAGTTGCACTCAGTTTGATCTAACCTTGACAATTGCACGCAAATTAGTGTTGACTGGAAAGAAACTTTGATTACGTTATCGTGTTGTTAATTTATAGTATATAGATTCAAAAACAATGTTCAGGAAAAGACAGACCGGCAATTCGAAGTCTAAAACAGAACATAATTATCTATAGTTGCCATTTCAACAAAAAATAGTTGAAGGCTACTTGAAATAATGGACTTAAGCTAGCAAAAAGCGTAACTTGCATATCCCACTGATTACATGTTTTTGATTTTAATTAAATATTTATTTTCGTTTGTAAAGAATGCCATTCCTAGCTTACTGAAAGCAAGACGTTTCTGTTAAAGCAAGTTATGGGTATTTTAATTCTTTTTTGTTTGATGCATGTACAAGACAGTCTGCCTTAGAATGACTACAGCACACATAATGTTAAAAACAATCATTTTCTGTGCCAAGCATGCAATGTAATGAAATGAATATGTCCCAAGAATTACACACGGAGTCAGTGAGCAAACACAGGGGTATCTCAGATATCAACATTGCGTGTAACTTTAGAATCAATACGAGTTAAGCCAAGTGCTTTTAAGGGAATGCTGCCTTTTTTCTATCAAGCGATAAGCCCTCTCACTACGCCTTCCATATCAAAGATTATTTTTCCACAATTTACATCAGATGAAATGTTTGTATCTTTTTTATGATTTCTTAGAAATGTTAAGTGCTGCGCTAGATTGACGTTGAAAATACCTTTGGGCAATTCAATACATGTCGAATGAGTTTCGGTCTGGTAAACTTGCCAATTTAGAATTAAAAAACACTAGAACAACAAGTCTGCTACTTGATGGTCAATAACCATTAGCTTTACACTATATGAAACCTCTTATTTAGACGCTAGTTGAAAACAGTTCGGGATAACCCAAATGTAATATCAAATCAATCGTATTCATTGATGTATGTGACTAAAGGTGAATGTTATCCAAAGGCACATACATAGCTAGCTGTCACAAATTTCAATTTGCGCAAAGATGAATCCGTCACTGATTTTTATGAACTTGAATATTCTTAAGTTCATGTAGTGGTCAGTGAGTTGTGTTTCTATGGTTGAGGTTACATCCAAAGCGACAGTCCCGGATTTGCGTCTTTTGCGGATTATTCCCACTCAGGTAGCCGACCGCAGAGATGGATATTTTTCACACTTAAGGCTTTCGTGTACCATAAAGTTAACTTCGACTTCACATACAGTACTTTGAATCGTTTAAATTCTACTCAAAACCAATTGTTGTTGTATTGTAAGTCAAGAATGTTTGATTAGATTACAAAATCAACGTCAACTGAAAAATTCAATTTGTTTTACTTTTTATGACAATCGATTCTAAGTTGAGAGTAAGATGGTTTTTATGTAATTTAAAATAAAGCGATGTAGAAATAATAATAAAAGGACATTATGTTCCTTGATAGAAACATTTGTTTGAATGGAAGAGTATTATAAGTAATCTAATGTCAGATCAGGTAGTGAGGTAATGGTAGCCACATTATGTGCCATTATAAGAATAGTTTTTCTTGGTTGAAGAAGGTAATTATAGAATGGCATTTTTAGTGCATTCTTAGACCAACATACAGTAGTGATCTCAATTAACGATAATTTCCGACGAATACGTTCAGTCACTTGTTGCATTAAACACCTGTTGGATTTTGCAAACAAACACCAATAAAAACGTGAAATATGGACCAGTTGATCCAAAGACATTATTAAAAAGATTGTCAGATAAAATACTCATCTTCTATACTTGTCAAGCTCCGTTCAATAACCTTGAAGTCATACTGATGTGAAGAACCTCCATATCAAAATTGCTTGTGGTGGTGAATACCATCGGAAATACCATTGTGATGAAACGATGTATTTGGTGCCAGTTGGTTGTAACTGAAACTGTTCGTAGCATTCAATAAAGCGACGGGTTTTAAAGTGAGCAAAGGGCATAGGATTAAACCTCTTCTAATGAAAAAGAATGTCTTAGTATTTTCAAAAGCACCATACTTAAGCTTAACTACCTAAGGTCACTTTTTAAGAGTTGAAAAACGTGGATTTTAGTTAATAAGAAATGCTTTTAAAGATGTACACTGGCTTGATGAGTGCATTTTTACAGTAACGTTTGCAGTTAACGAGAAGTCTCCACAAGTCTCGACGATTACGTCGAGTCACTTGTTTCATTAAGCACCTGTTGGATTTTACCAAACAAACGCTTATCTAATAAAAAACGTGAAATTTAAACCTGTTGATCCAAAGCAATCTCATAGACATTATTAAAAAGAGGATATAATACTCAGCCCAATAGTTCTCCAGTTCCCCGTTCAATAGCCTTGAAGTCATGCTGATGTGAAGAACCTCCATATTACAATTGTTTTGGTGATAATATACCATTGTGATGAAATGATGTGTTTGGTGCCATTACTGTTGGTAGTAACTCAAACTGTTTCGATGCATTGGATTAAGTGATTGGTCTTAGCATGCGTAAAAGGCATACTATTGAATCGCTTATGTATTAACTTAACCTAGCTTCTTGAACCGTCAACTGGAAACTCATAAACAGAGTGTCCTAGTGTTTTAAAAATCACCTACTTTAGCTTAAGAATAAAGGTCATCTTTTAACAGGTCTAAAGAGTATGCTGTGTAAATTGACATTTAGCACAACTGTTCGGCTGCACAAGAATGTCAGAGTGTCTTTTAGAATATGCTGTCGTTATATGAGAAACACTCTTTACGTTCCTTAGCTTTATTTGCTCATAACCCAATCTATTAACCGTTAAAATATGTGGGCATTTCTTATCCATTGCTTCTAGATGTGGCAGCACACTCGTATAATTTTGCTCTGAGTACATTGACATTTCGGTATAAGCTTAATTAGACGAGACATAAACCACCTCTGAGCCTTGGTGGTTGTTGAAACACCCTAAATTTCGCCGCGCCACTTTTTTATTCTGTTTGAACACTGTATATATACAGACATAGTTGAGATCCACGGGTGCTTTACCGAAGTGGCGCATCTTTTATAGGGAGCACACATTAATTATTTAAGTGCTCAACTTGGACTTCGAGAAGGAATAAGATACAAAATACCATACGGAGTCTTTACCAGATGCCATAAATGTATTCGTATTTGACGTTGGTTCTACAAATATAAGTTTTCTTAATTTAAACTCGACTGTAGAACAAATTCACATGAAAGCTGCAGAACAAATTTCAAATAAAAAAGTTCCAGAGCAAAGAATATGCTTGCTATCACCAATACATGACGTTTTGGCTTCTGTCTGTATTAACTCGTCTACCTCCCATACGGTTATCGGATTTTTACTAAACGTAAAATTAATCCTTGCCATCTTTAATACTTACCAGATATATGAATTATAATGATTATTAGTCGGTATGTTTTACGTTTGTAGTCTTCTCGCCCTAGGCTCCAGGCAGATTCGTTTTGGCTATATTTGCTTACCAGGTTCTGACTCGTCTAAACCATGACATTTTCTTGAAAAGGTCACCGTTTTTTTTTATTATTCACTTTATCTACTGAGCACGTCCTTAACGTGAAATGTTCATTTAGTTTTGTTAGTAAATGTGGGTGATGGAGGGCTTAACAAGGCGATGGTTACAACAGCAATTTGTGTTTTACTTGATAGACTTTATAGGTATGCCGCTGTTCAAATGAAACAATCAGGTAGTCTTTGCATTTTTTGTGTCAGGTTTCTGTTGTCATGGTTGTAGCATTAGACCAAATATATTGTACATGATATAGATAAATCAAAATTAAAAACAAATTATTCAGGATTGTATCAATTTATTATTGTTTAGAATGATCGATGATACAGTTGCTACACACAACACATTATAAATCATTTATACTGATCATTTGCAACATAGATTACTTAAAATGACACCATTAGCCTACCTGGAAGTGCATTATGATGTCCAAGACAACATTATTATCTCATATGGATACGTGTCGTGTCTAAATATACATTTTTCTTCCTGGTAGTTTCCAATTTTCAGGAGTGACAAACTGGCTAACCCGTCCATCAGGCAATGACATTAACTGACCTAATGACGTATTCTGTGTTATTTGCCAAGTCGTTTATAACAACGACAAAGTCAACGAATCAGTAAAGCTCATAAAAAGCAAAAGATAGTTAAGACATGGTTGCAAGGACTGAGAAATCCCTAGACCCCTACGTCACGATAGCATAAAAGATAATGGATAATAATGTTCTGGCTTGTCAAATTTCATCATAGCTGAATCTTGTCACAAGTTACAGAGAAAAATTTAAATGGCGCACGAACGTGTTTGAGGACACTTGAGTAACTGTTTGTACACGCGTGGTTGTAAGAGTAGCAAAAACACTCAAAACTTATAACGTACACTTTTGATATTCCTTTGGGTAAAGGCAGTTTTGTATAGAATAATGGTACGTTTGTACCTGTTTTTTATGTTCCTTAAAGACATTCTGCCTTAAAGTTATAAGTTTGAATTAAAAAACGATTCATTTCGGCTACATACAGGTGACCATAAAATGGGATGTATTTAAGATTCATTAAATTCATACTACGTGCCACTTGATATAAGCTGTTCTTTGGTGACTTGTGGTATATTGGCAATTAAAATATCTAGCATGATAAAACAATCCATCTACTTTAAAACGCAAATAGAGAAAAAACATTAACAGCCAACAGTTGTAGGTGACCAATTGTGACCTATTTCTGGAAATTCTCCGATTGACCATCCACAGGGTTTGTTTACATGAGTATTCTTAATAGTTCTCAGGTTAATATTATTCTGGTCATTAGAGAGTGACAATTTTGAGTCCATATCTTCTGATTTTTGTGCCCATTGTTTCATAATATCCTTAGTAAAATTCAATCAACAGCTTTAACGTGGTTGTAGATATTACAGCTTATTACGTAGTGTTACCCTTCTTTTCCCGCCATCTTGAGACCATTAAGGAGACAAATGATTAAGTAGTAAAAATACAACACACATTCTTTCAAACCCTAGCATCTAGCTTGTCGTGTATACGCGTGTACGACCTTTTCTTGCTTCTCACGTACACCAAGACCAACTAATTTCATTGTAAACAAAATCCCCTTTTCATCAGCGGCGAGCTATTAAATACGCGAGGGACTAGTTTCTTGGTAAATTTACTCCAATAAAATGCCGCCGCCCCAATTGCATCCTCAGGTAGAAGAGTACTTGTTCTATCCAAACTGACTTAGATCCCGAGGGGCGGCATGAAGCGAATCAATACGGCTGAAGGTGTGGGCTTTTATTTTGTTTGGCCCCTGGCTTTTCTTGTTGGTTCTTGACATTTTAGGGGTGGGCAAACAGGCACATTAAGTCACGAATTTAACCTGCAAGCTACTGAAGATAGAATTATTTGTATGTACTATTGCAGTAAATATTGTTTATTTAACCTTGATATTGGTTATTGCATTCAATTCTGCAACTGTATCAGGCTGACACACAGAGACTGCGGGTATTGACGTACCCAAGCTTGATGATGCGGTTCTTGTGTGACCTTTGACCACTTGATGCATGTTGCACTACTTTCAATGCATCATGTTGAGAGTTATAAGGCGACGTACCTGGGATTTTTTGTTACCAATCGCAAGTGTGGTTTCAGGCGATGTTGTATTACAACATGCACGACCGACATTTCGTTGCACTGCTTGATAATTTAAAGCACATGGCTAATCATTAAAGCCCATAAAGCATAAATCATAATCGTTTAACGCTTCGACAGTTTTCCATTGAGGTATTGATCGCTGTAACATAATTATAAAGTGCAACGTCGCAGAGACAGACGCTTGTAACACGCTGTGCTTGTATCTAAAGAATCTACAGATTGTTGCTGTGCATACTAGCAAAGGTAATTCGTGTTTTATCGCAGTTCATTCTCTGTGGCGTCACTTTCCGCCCCAAATCATTTTTATAGTGTATTATTCAAATTAAATAAATGTAAACGCTTTTGTTATTAAAATAAGATAAATGCAAACTATTTTGTTATTGAAATTGAATAAAACGTACCAGATGTAATGGGATATATTAAATCACGTTATGCAACACAATATGCGTGTTGGAAAAATGCGCTGTTATTGAAAGGGCTTGTTTTTTTCTATTGTGAATAACAAATAGTAACCAAAGATGGTTTAATCACCATAGTACTTTCAAGTTATATTTACAAGTCTAATACAAAGTCCAGAGCGTTTAAAAACGTTTTTAAATTATTACATTTTCAGACAATTGGCATGTGTTTATTAAAATGTTTCTATATCACCACTGCAAACACATTATCTCTGTGACGTAATATTGAGTTATCAATAAATTTTACCTTTATATAACATTGTATACAAATGTGTTTTTTCTCAAATTGTTAGGAAAAGTGAGATGTGAGATTGCTTTGACAGCATTTTGTAAAGAAGCAAATTCACGTGTATTATCACTTTCTAAAAATACTTTGTTTACCAAAAAAAAATCCACATTGTGCTGTCAACAGTGTGTTTCATGTCAAATATTCTATCTGGGCAGTCGGCATCATCAACACAGCTGGTAAACCACTATGCACAATGAACATACACTAGGTAAGTTAATCCGCGGGTGGATTTAAGCAGTCATTTTTTCTATCACAGTTTTTTTGTTTTAATGGATAGTGTTGAAATTGACTAATATTATCCACCGGAAACCATATTTGATGAATATACACAGTGGGTGGGAGGAAAGTATTAGCATTAATGAGATGTGTGTGTTTTTGTCAAAGGCAATAATCTTAAGAGTCTTTAAGTGAAAAATGTCTTTCGTGGCCGGCTTGAGTTTACATACCATACCAGTTAGACATATTTTTGTTCTTGCTTGTAGCTTGGATTTAGTTTTTATTTTCCTGATTGATCATTAAACATAATGTTTGTAAAATGCCTTTGCATCATATATAGGGTTCAAATAATACTATCAAATTAAATAATACAAGATTCTCAATATACTATTACAAACAAATCTGAGTTACCAATACTCCAACACTTGTATGTTGTAATCTGTGCAACAACCAGAAGAAAAAAACCGTGGGTGTAATCCAGATAAATACATGGTTCACATTCTCATCTGTTAAAGGTTAATCACAAGGAATATATCACTTATGTTGCAAGAATACTAACAATCTAAATGGATTACGTAAGTGTAAGCAGTTTCTGCACGCAAAAAAGAAGGTTTGGCTGCTAATAGAATCAGAATGTTAAATTGATGTTACTATACTTGCAATCAATAACACAGAACAAATTATATTAATGTTCATAGTAATTTGAACACATATTTGTGTAGGCAACTGTTAAATGCAAATACAGTGAGTGTGAGTCTTATACCAAGTACTGCCTTATTCTGTTATCGAATGACGGGTAGCACACTTTTTTTTGTTATAAGACTACTTTCATGTAGTGGGAGCTCATTAAAAAGATTTTAAACTAATAATAATATTCCCAGATTATACGCTTTAACGACAGGTGTTCATAATGATTGATAAGGATTGAACGGGTTCGTCGTCGGTGAACAATACCCAGATTCATTTATGTAAAGTGTCGCGAGTCTGGACTCAGAATTGTACTTTGGTTGTACCTTATTCCATATCCTTGCCCTAGCCTACACAAATTAATCATTAGCTGTATAATGAATTACCAATGCGAAAGTCGCAAAAACCACGGCACTTTGAAATGTTTGTAGCATCCGTAAGTCAATAAACTAGCGAAGCAACGATTGCATGTCAACTAAGCAGTTTTCTGGAAACGACATTACTGGGGGGGGGAGCCAAGACAACTTCAAATGGTCTGGTACACGATTAATCGGGGTGGGAGTACTAACATTGCTGGCGGGCAACACTGTCTTCCCTTTTTCAACTCACCTATTCACTCCATTTTCCTTTTGATGGATCCAATGATCCCCAATTTTTAATAAATTTAAAACAACAATTATCGTCACTGAATTAACTCATTACACTTTTAAGTTAGAATTTGTGAAAACAGTTTTAATTCTAACTTGTGACCCCACCTTTTTTTCAAATTGTCATTGAATGACTCCTATTTTTTCTAAATCTATAGAGCACTGACATACCCTTACTTTCGAATCATCCACGGATTATCCCTATCAGTTCGAAAGTTTAGTACCCCCAGAATTATTCATCCAGATTGATAAAGCACTGAGTGGTATACATGATATCAAATGGTTAATAAGATGCAAAACAAAGGGAAGATAAAATTAGCACAATTGACCCATTTCGTGTGATTGGATGTCGATATAGATTTAGATGTTTGATTGAATCGGTGTGTGTTTTAGCAACTTGGAATTGTGATGTGTTATGGCATTTTCGGAAAGACGTCATATTAGTCAAATTTAATATTGCTAATGGAAAGAATACACATAAGACCGGATGGGTTTTTGAATAACCTGTTGAAGGTAAGAGTAATTCAAGTGAAGATTCAACTAGGTTGAACCATTATGAATACCATCCATGCTAAGGAATGAGGCTATTGATTGTTAGCTTTTGAGATTCTGTGATTGATTCGTTACTGAATATTGCCAGTGTAGATTAGCGTAACAGCGAAGCTTTTAGCTCATAATATTTCTTCGTCTGGTCAATGCCCCTTTGGTGGTGGCGCGTAAAATGATAGTGAGGTACCATGCCATTATAGTGTCTCGCTAAATTTACATACCTGGGTCGTGATTGATGGTCATTGTCTTATTTCAGAGGGCTTGTACCTGATACTTGTATTAAACTGCTTAGAATATAGGTTTTTCTAGAACAGCCATTAAGGAGGCAGGGGATATTGCAGAAACGAGTAGACGGAAAAAGCGATGTGCAAATCGCATGTTTTCGAACAACGGGGTTCAAATCAAGGTCACATTATTGTTCTGTAGGTTTAAAATGGTTCGTGTCTATTCTTGTTGTCTATTATGTTTGGTTAGCTCAGCTGAAAAATTCCACCCAATATTCGTCCATTGCTTTTAATTACCACAATTAGATTTAGTTTGGCGTTAAAAGTCTAACCATCCAGCTAATCATTTGAAACAAAGGATTTACCTGTCTATCTACTTTATCTGCCATTTCTTTCGGTAAACTGTGATTGTTATTATAATTATTGTGTATTTTTCGTAAATGTGCAAGATAACAGCAGTGACTCGTTTCAGCTACATACCACTAAATATTTCAGCCGATGGCGCGTGTAGGATAAAAAAATAGGAAACTTCCGCTATCATTTAGTTACTTGTTATATCGTGTGCATCAATTCCACGAGGGCGTAATAATATCACTCGCTATCCCGCCTTTCGAGATGTGGATGGACAATATTTGCATATTTAATTACTTTACGGAACTTAGTTATAATAATGAATCCCACTCGTTTCCGCCAATGTTTAGTCATTTCCGACTTTTCAGTTGTTACATTTGATATCAATCGCCAGCAATCTGAGGCTACCAAGTGACATCGCTTAATTATTCCATAGCAAAGTATTTAGAACGATCAACTGGCACTATTAAATCCCCGCCATTTCTTATTTATACATTTTTACATTAAGCTTAATGAAATATCCAGCTGCAGTTTGTTTGTATTTATTGTCGATTGCTAGCATCAGTTTCAATGAAGTAATCTTCTGTCAACAAAGCAATTAAGAAACGGATCAAATTGGGATGTATCCGCCGATAACGTGGAATTTCCTGCCCATTTGAGAGAATTGCTGAATAAATTGTATGAATAAAAAATCATTTTGTAACACGTAGGGATATGGCGTGACTCATGAAATTAATGAGAATGATGATACCGACCCGTAAATAAGATAGACAGTGTCTGTCAGTACCGACTTTAAGTTGTGTTTATTTTGCATCCATTGGCACTGTTTTTGTTGGTCGATTTTTCTCAGAAAAAAAATCTTCATGGTAATCCATCTTTCAGGTCTCCTTATTTGGTGTTGTCAAAGTCAATCAACCATCTCGCTTATATATCGCATTATATTGACGGTTGAATTAATAAGTTACGTTTGCGTGATGCCAAATTACCGGTATTATAATCTTAGTATTTGAATCGGTGATGAACATTACCGGTGCCTCGATTGATTGAGTTTGGTTATTGCAATTTAAAAAGAGGAGTTAAAAACCAATGATAAAAACAGTAATGATTTGAAATTGTGCTCGATAATACTGCTTCAATCATGACTTCGGGTGGTACGACCGTACGTTTAAGTCTAAGTATATATCGTTAGCATTGTTAGGGCCATTATATCCAACTTCACAAACTGATTTGGGTTAAATTATACTTATCTACGTAGCCTATTAACATTAGTCAGATACAGTCTGATTCGCAGAGACTACGAGTTTAAAGAACGGATAGTCCGGATACCAATGGATTTGATCGAATATAAGCTAGTAAGGATTGTTGATTAGTCTATAAATATCTGATCAGTAACAATCGATTTTTGTACTGAAAAAGGGATTTATTATACATCTTGTTAGTGTTTAGGCTTTCCCAGGAAAACAGTAAGAACTATAAACGTTCTTGCAAGAATCTGTTGTGCTGGTTGAAGTCTTTTGTAATTTCACATCAGTATTCTTTCTCACTCAAAATCAATACTTTTAGATTTCTATACAACACAATATCTATTTTAATGCTTCAATGATGGCACAAGAACTTCCAGTAAGAATTCATTCTAAAATAAGGTGCGACAATTTGATACTAGGCCCTTAACGTATTACTATGGAAACACATATGTTGTTTCGTAACAGTAACCTTAACATTTCATGCATTTGTTAGCAGCTTAAACGAATACAGTTTAAAATTAAACCCGTCTCGCTTCCTTTTGTTAATTTGAAAAAGTGTTAGGTTCCGTCTTTGTCCACATATCACTTTACGTCTTTAATCCAACATGATCAAACAAAATACTTTACAGCGATATCATATTCATTCCCAAAGTACCGTTATCATTAAACAAGTGAAACAGGCCGTGGGCGGAAGAAAATATGGGAATGTGTACCTAGAGCTGGCATATAAGACGAAAAACATAGTGATTTGCCTATTTCATTAACTAAAGTGGACTCAGGCAACTCAGTCCCTGTTTGTTGTCGCCAATAGCAGGCCTGTGAGAGCTCAGATTTTAATCTGAATTCAGACTTTTTTTTATAGAATTTCAGACTTTCTTAAAGCTTTTTTCTGTACAAAAATATAGGAGCTTCCCAAATGTCAGACTTTTTCTAGCTGTTTCAGATTTTTTTATTTGTGGAAACTCACAGGCCTGCAACAGAGGGCGTTCACATACAGCCAACTGATCAACAGCTGAGGCGTCGCGACGCGTCGTTGGTAGGAGTCTGTTAAGGATTCAGACTATAACTTAAGTATGTATTGAACCATCCCGAATATAGAAATAACACTACGCGACGCCTCCTCAAGCTCAATAGAGGACAACTTTAACCAGGCATATTGTATTTCCATAATTTCACATCATGTAGAGCAAAACCGTTTGAGCGAGAGACTTATATCAGTATTGAAAGGGAAAAGAGAGCGCATCGCAAACTGGAACAAATATTACATAACAAGCAGACACGGATAAACCCCAGACAACATAATCTGGGGATATCCACCACTGCCGAGACTCGAACCCGGTCCTCCTGATTACAACCCAAGTGCTCTACCATTCAACCGCAACGCATCCCCGTGACCTACGACAATTCAAGGATAACCTGCAATTTGAAATATCTAATTGAAAATATGTGTGTGGTTTGGTTTTTCTACATGTATTGCTAAATTGCAAGGCGATATCAAATGCAAAACTTGATCCAAACTACCAAACACAGTTTCAGCAATATATTGAAACAGATGATACTTAATTAAATATGAGGTAATTTTCTACAAATAAAGATTCATCTGCTCGAAAGAATGAAATTTCACAATTTTCTTAAAAATATTTGTATGTATGAATCAGATTTTCGCTTTATTTGGAAACAGATGGATTTTGAACCTTATGCAATGATTATATGAAAAGTCATTCACCGCTTTAAAATGGTTGAAGGAATCAGCATTCGATCAGAGCTGACAGAATTGAATTACTCTTGGTACGGTATAAGGCAGGATAAGGCAGGGATGTGACACAATTTTTAAGCCAAGCTTTAGCAATGTATATTTAAACTAATAAATATTTAAATGCTTGAAATACAGATATATTTTATTAAAGATCATTTCTAACCTTCAATAAAGAGCAGAATATAAGAGTTTAAGAAATTACTAGTATGGAAACATTAAACTGCGGTTTTCAGTTAGGTTGAACGAAAATTAAAAAATAGTGCGATCTTCTTAAACAAAACATAAAATCTACTAGACCGTCCCCTTCCCTACAGATTGGCAATGTTATTGTGTAAACATATCTCCAGGCAAAGGGGGAATCTCTTTAAAGCTGGTAATTGTATGCATAATGAGGTAAGACCCTGTAAGTTTGTAAAAACCATGGTTGTGGGTGGTCGTGTTCCAATAGCTGCCTTTTAAATGAGATTGATTTGTATAAAAGGGGGATAACACCTCACCATCACTACATACCTCCAAGCAGAGAACTACAAACGGTGTATGTCGAAAGATCTCTTATATTGATTTTGTAGTTTGAAGAGACATATTCCTCTAAGGTTTGTCATGATCGTTTTGGTTAAATAAGCTGATTTATGGTACACAATGCCAACCCAACTTAGTAATTAATCTCGTGACCAGATCACACTTTACAGATGATGAAAAACTAGTTCTTTAACTTACACAATTCAAGTTGCAAATTACGCATCTATAATTGTACAGACAAAATACAATATCCGTTTTTTGAAGTAACAACGCAAAGCGATTCGAAATGCTCGTAATTATAATAATAATACTAATAGTTAGCATTTATATAGCGCCTTTTCATCTAGATCAAAGCATTGTTGCCTATTATTATTACGCTGCCGTCAGGAAATCGTCACAATCATTTCGCTTCTACTAGGGTGGCGACACGGCCAATGTGCATTCCCTATTAGCCCTTGGATGGTAATATTCCCCATAACAGCTACCCAATGCGCTGGGGTCAACGAAGCAAGTAATGTGAAATGATTTGCCCAGGTTCATAACACGTTGGCCGTAGCGGGGCTCGAACTCGCAACCCTCATATTACGAGACCTGCGCTGTTCCGCTAGACTACACGTGCCCATCCTATCATTTTAGCTTAAAATGTGTCGAAATTTATATTTTAAGAAGGCTTCAAAATAGGTGAGTTCGTTCAAGGGAGGAATCATTATTATAACCAGGAATATTATCAGCGCTTTGAAGTGTTTCGTGAAGCGGTAATGCGGCTTTATTATTATTTTTATGAACTTGAATTGCTACAAAGGAGCCAAAGCTACTTGTAGCAATTGTATACAAACTTCACATTCAGTGACTTACATTAATCACATTTGGGGACAGAATTTCAAAATATCCTGCGGTGTAGACATAAATGTACGTGTGACGCATAGCAATGTGTTTCAATACATCATATAACCAGGATAGTTTGATTTGTATGGTTAAGTTTATCAAAAGACTTGTTTCCCGAGAATGGATTTTGTATGTTAAGATACATAGAAATCGATATCGTCACCAAGTGAACATTCATGGACATACAAACACACCGACACTTGTACCCGTCAAAATACCCACCAAACAGCTTACGGGAACACAGGACACACACCACTAAAACACCTTTATAGGTCAATGAATCATTTTATTTATGGTACATCAGGTGGACATTTATACATATGTTATGATTTATTATGCATTGCAATCTAACGTTATGGGAATGACCTTGCAACAATATTTTATCCCCTAAGTAGTATGCTATAGAATAAGCTTTAACAAAACTGTCATCTTTTGTCATATTTTTCATTTGTTCATTATCATAAGAGGTCACTGTTGTTAATTCAATTTTCTCTTATAAGCCTATGTCTGCGAATCAAAAGTCAATTGCTTAAATTTCTCGAAAAAGTGTCACAATTAATCGTTTCAAAGTAAACGAGGAAGGTTAAACTGTGACCATTGTTATGACTTTGTGTCTGCAACAGTTGGTGTTCTTGAAAAAGATTGTATACTTAATTGTAGGTCAATTCGTCAATTATGGACGGATTTCAAAATCATGAGCTTTGACAATAACGACACTGAACTAAATTATAGTTGATTATTTGTCAGTCAATATTACTGGGCACAAACTGATATTAGAACATACGCAGCTCAGCCGTTTCCTATTCATCTCCCCCTCTCAGACACCTATGAAGGGGGCAGCAAACCATGTGTACGGTAGTTTATTAAATTATACTACACTACAGTAGTACTCCCCTCTCAGTTGCGGTTGTCCTCTGGTTGTACTTCGGTTGTACTATTTCAGGTAAAAACGGGGAGGGGTGGTACATCAAGGGGACCTCCCTAGTATCATGCACATAGCACTTGGACTGCTTTGGGAGTAGTGATGGTAGTTGCAAGTTGACTGATGTATTGAAAAATGGCTGCATAGTTTTAACTCTTTTTAGTACCTCAGCTGTTCTTAAAGTTTTTAAACAAATTAGTTCATTGACATTTTTTTAACGACCTGTTTGAATATTCAAGTCAAATGTTTTCATTTTTTTAAGAGCAATTTAAAATTTTGACAAAAAAGCTTGTAAAATACATCAATTTATGTTACTTGGTCACGTCTCACTTCTGTTTTATATCGATTTGTTATTAAATAATACATCTTTATTTGTAGATTTATGGAATCAGACCACTGTAGCGCCTATGGTTAATACTCTAAATGAAATGGCTAGTCTAGAAACTCTGACCAAAGCAAGAGATACACACGTATAAATGAACTTGCTTTGAGATATTTTAAACGAATAAGACGATTTAGTGATATATCTTTATGTTTAGATTTAGGGAATCAGAACACTCTATAGCGCCTTTGTTTAATATTCTTAATGTAAGCGTCCAGTCTTTTTTTAAAGTGAAACATGTACAAACAATCATTTTAAAGTTACAATTACAACATGAGATACATAATAAAATTGATTTGAGACATTCTAAATGATTAAGATGATTTAACGATACATCTTGATTTGTAGATTAACGGAATCAGAACACTCTAGCGCCTTTGGTTTATATTCAAAATGGAAATTGCCAGTCTAGAAAGTTTGATTAAAACAAGAGATACATACTAAAATTGCTTTGAGACATTCTAAATGATTAAGATGATTCAACGATACATCTTGATTTTTAGCTTCACGTAATCAGAACACTCTAGCGCCTTGTGTTAATATTCAAAATGGAAATTGTCAGTCTAGAAAGTTTGACCAAAACAAGAGATACATAAATGAAGTTGCTTTTAGACTTTTCAAATAGTTAACATTTTCAATAACACATCTTTATTTTTTAAATTTACGGAATCAAAACACTCTAGCGCCTATGGTTTATATTCGAAATGAAAATGGCCAATCTTGTTTTTAAGGTGAGGTTTGTACATTGAATCGTGTGAAAGTTGTAAATTGCTTAGTAAATTGCCTAACCACTTTTAAACATTTTGCTCTTATTTGCCAGTGTTTACAATGGATTGGAAATAACAGTTCTTTATTATATATTTGTGTCTTTCTGCAGAAATATCACCGGGCAGCGGACACTAACAGAGATAGACCAATCTTCCTTACAACATTTAACGGGCTTAGTAAGAATGTAAGTTACCCTTTATGTATTTCTGTACTCTATTTTTAAGTAGTATGTAACAAGTAATAGTGGAAAGTATTGACATTCTATTTTCAAAGTTTCTCTGCTTGCTCTGCAAACAACCCGTGCGGAACTAGCCCCATTATGTTTTTCCTTAGATAGAAATTATAGATTGCTGTGCAATTTACATACAAATTATTGTGTATGTGTGATAAATCATTCATAAAACCAAAAAGAGAAATCACAAACATAACACAAACAGTGCGTTGGTGTATGAAAGCCTCTTGCATAGAAATGTTGTCGCTGCGCCCCCTAGAAGAATAAAATGCCCGTAACCCGTAATGCACAATTACAAGTCCTATAATCCTTTAACATCTAGTTGATTGTAATCGTGTAGGCGTTGAGAGCACTTAAAATGTTCTTCTTTTGTTGAGGGTATAAACTAGAAAATGTCCTATTTCCCCATAGCCAGCATTTTGCTCAATACTTAGATTAACCGGAAATGTGTTTTGCGGAGGACCTATTTCAACCCTTATGTATAATTCTCTGCAGTCCATTACTGCAAACATATTCGTAGTTGAACAGACATATACGCGACATCCGGCCTGACAACAGTATCACCGGATGTCATCCCGATGCGTTGATGGAATTGTCGGTTAATAAATGACCCACCTGGCCGTTAATTGCCACTAATTGTCTTGTTTGATGAACACATTCAAGTTAAATGTTTTCTCAGGAGCTTATGCAACCTCAATTTCAACAAATTAGCAAATAATTATTTCCGTAAGTAAAAACACCGATTGGAATGTGGAATTGATTTTAGATTGTTCTGATTGTGCTCTGCTTTGCAAGAGGATGATTGTTATTTCATTATTTTGACAAAGGCCGGATGAGATTTTTTCCCCGTCATTTTATTTATAGATAATTGTTTTTTTTTTAGATTCGGTATAAATGACACTAATTGAATGGATTTTCAATATGAAAAATATACGCGGTTTATACTAAGACAAAGACGTAAACCATAGAAGAAATGGACATAACTTTCCGAGACGAGAGAGGAATTAGATGAATAAAAAGACGGAAGCGTGAAAAATTGTGTAAATAAGTAGAAAGGAGAATGTTAATTATCAAAAATCAAAAGGGGGTAAGATATGGCAATCAGGAAATCGAATCACATTGCAAGGGATAATAAATGTTTAGGAGGAGCTTAATAAATAATTTGGACGTGGACGTGGATGTGCTTCAAAATCAAAAGCCATATCCAATTTAAAGGTCATTTTGGCGTGAAATTCGAAAACTTAGGTACCAAAAGGACTTTGTTTCAAATATATACCAATTCGTATGGCATTTTAAACACGTTTGGACGCTTATTCCGAGCAAACTAAACCATATTAACGGATTTGCCAGCACCAAATCATACCACACGATTAGGGAATTTGGTTAAAGGGCGATCCTTTAGTTTAAATCAAAATAAACCTTTAATTCATGTGTATGCTTTCTAAAGTACAAGCGCTGCCCAGTCTCGAGGTTCAAGGAGTTCAAACTAATATTAATCAAAAAAGCAATAGCGAGATTACCTAAAACAAGTAGGCGTTTGGAATGTTTAATTAAGACATTATGAAAAATACCCAGAACTTTCATTAATATCTCATTGTCTGAAGGCTGGTGGAAATCAGCAATTTAGCAGATCTAATTTTCAGACACAATCTTTCTACCTATTCGTGGCTATCACCAATATCCGGCTCTCGGAAGTCGATGCAAACTCTCTGATACGACGTTATTATGAAAAGTGGAAGAGCAAATCAGTGCTATGGTATGTGTCTCCCATTCAATAGGAGTTAAGTGATGTAGTTGGATTGCGGTTGTGTACATTTATATGTAATAGGTTTTCTAAATCTCAGTGAAAAGCAGCAGGATGGCTTTACGTAAATCCAACTCATCTAACATGATGCTCGCCAAAATATTTAAATTTTTAAAGATTCGTACCTTGGGGTAATTCTGATTCAACATTGGAAACTATCTGCATTTATTATCGAGAACGGTGTATTTGCTTTGAAGCAAGATGCCATTTTTATCCGATATTGCACATCCAGGCTTTTTCCTGAAATATAAAAAATCTATTAATCTGTATTTCAAACACACGTGAAGAGATGGTTTATATTTCTAGCAAGATTTCATAGTCTAAATTGGCACATTTAATTTGGAATAAATACAAATATTCATTAACACGTCCAAAAATGAGGATTAGATTCCATGGCAACGATGTACTAGCATATAATATAATACTGTTTCTTAACTGGTAAAGACGTGTTTGAAATACATTTTAAACTATCAAACAACACTTAAAAGTTGAAGTCTAGAGACTATTATACAATTGTAACATAGTCATGAGACACTGATTTCTACCGGAAGCTCCTAAGTTACAAGACGTGATTTACTTACAAAATAATACCGAACTTAAATAATTGTGTGTGTTTGAGTTGTAAGTAGGTCACAGAAAACAAATTAAGGTTATTATGGCTAGCTGGAAATGAGAAGTTGAACATGATGGATGAACAATGGTGAACTTCTCTGTTTATTTAATGAGAAGCACGAATCAAACCAAAGCCAAATAATTATCAAACAAAGATTTAATTCTGCCGCTTTTCACTACGTACTTTAAAACCGCTAATTGTCCAGTTGTTTAATAGCGTAATGGTAACATTAACTGGGTATATTTTGACCATCTCTAGTGGTAGGGTACGTGATGTTAACTATGTTAAGAGCAAAACGGGGAATTTCATTGGTAATTATGGTTGGAACCTCCAGTATTCAGGTCAATATAGAAGACTTGACCGTGATACGGGTTGAACTACCCCTGATTTGTCTTAACATGTGTCATGCGGTAACCGATTCATATTTTTGCAAGCGTTTGTTTGCTTTTGTTATCAGGTAATGAAAAAAAAATGTTCAGTATATCAGCTTAAATTGGTTTACATTTAATTTATCATTAGCCAAGTATTTTGTTGTTGCTTTTAAGTAGTATTGCGGCTTATATTGAGGAGTAGCTTCAATTGTAGCCCACAGTTTGTTAATTTATGTTTGAATAAGCCCGAAGCTTTCATATGACACTTAAAGTCGTTAAGCCTAGACTAATAAAGATGTACTTTCTACGTCACGTGGTACTGAGCTCTAACTTAACGTTCCAGAATTACAAGATGTGACACAGTTACATGACTTATCGAACTTAAATAACGTGCGTTTGACCTACTTAATGTGTAGACACAAAATACAAGTTAAGCTTTCATTAAACCGTGCACCAAGCAATGTTATGGCTAGCTGAAAACGAGAACTTGAACATAGTGGATAAAAGATGATGAAACTCCTTTTTATTAAAGGAGAAACGCGCTCCACATTAAAGCCAGATAATCATCAAACATAGATTTTACTGCTTGTCACCACATACTACAGAACCGATAATTTGCGAGTTATTTGATAGCACAATGATTTTGATCATCTCTGGTGGAGGGTTAATGTTGACTTTGTGACAAGCAAAACGGTTGGATGTCCTTCGTAATGATGAATGGAGAAGCCGGCCGGCTTTAAGGGGTCTCCAACTACAGTTTGACCCGGAAAGAGAGTGGACCTGACGTCAAAACGCGTGTTTACAATATACGCGTGTATCGTGATCGCGTCTTGATTACTCGCGCGCGTATTTTCGCACTCGCGTATTAAGACGCGCCATAACGTGAGCGTGGATATACAGACGCGTGTTGACGTCAGGTCCACTCTCTTTTC
>JAUMTS010198868.1:0-15131 GCA_032273385.1 Ophiopholis aculeata | reverse complement strand
AATGCAAAATTACACTTGCTTCGGCAAGGTGAAATAGGTCCCAGCTTGTTTGAGGATATATATAGCTGAAGTTAACGTAATCTTTTATGTTAAAGTCCTACATGTTATATTCGTTGCGAAATAATTATGTATTTCTTTCACTTTATGTTACTTCTAAATTTAAGAAATTCCTAATAATGGTTATTAAGCAATGTTATTAAATTCTAGATGCACATTGTGGTTTTCTTGTTTACATTATAATATGGAATTACAATGTTGTTATTTTAAATAGCGTTATTACGTCGTGTTTCTTTTCTTGCTTTGCACCACTGAGACCCGGTGTCATGAATCGTACTGTCCATGTCCTGGTGCCCATAGAACTGTGTACAAACTTATTAGACACGCTACGCTGCGCATCAGTTGTTTCAATGATCTTATAGTTTTGTCACTGCTACTTCTATTAGGTAGGACAACTCGTTACAGCAGACGCTCAGTTTAATGACACAGGGTTCGACTCCGGAGCAATGCGCTGTGTGTGAATTGCTTCCAGTTTTACTTGTTCCTGCAGGTTTTACCAAGTATCGAGTACTAAGGTTTTCCTTCTGTTTTTAAAACTGGGCTTCTTAATCTCGTTTCATGTTGGGGCACAAGCAATGCAGGAGTACGAGAAAACCTGCTTTGAAAAAGAATACAATTGTTGTAAAATCATAATTGAAGTGATGACTTTATTTTTCATAACACAATTGTGCGAGTAGTTTGCCTCTATACATCTAAAAGCGTTAACATGGAAAATAAAATGAACTTAGCCTTAAAGTCCAGGGTAGTAGCTGAATTCAATAGCAAAATCAGTCTTTTATATGAAATATAGAATTGCGCACTATTAAAGAAGCACTTTCAGTTTAAATGAATAGCCAAAGGCTGTTATAAAACAGCAAAAGGAAGTATCCATTAAGTAAGGTATTCTTAAAACCCCTTGTAGCGACACGCTTAATGGAACTTACAAGATATAGGACATAATTTGTTATCAATCTGCAGCTGTCCACGGACTAGAGATGTCAACGCGTCCTCCCGAGTGATCAATTTTTGTGCAACAGAAGTGAAAAATAAATCCGTTGGCAACATATTGCTCATGCGCGGTCATCCTCGTCTCTTGAGTGCTTAAGAAAAGTAGTTCAGGTCCAACAAGGGAAAGTTGTGTTACCGACATATCACTTAAACCACCGAAATGAGTTCTTATTTTATGCTTCTGCAATAATCCTACCATTTGGTTTTGAAGCAACTTTTTGGTCGATTAACGATGCAAGTTCTTACTTCTGTTTCATTTTAAATGTTAACAAATATTGAGAGCTTTATGACGCCAGCTCAGGGTAGAGAAAAATCCAATCACACGCATACATGTTAATATTTTGACAGAATTAAAGCTTGGACGAGTAAATCACCTCAGTTCTTCGGAAAGCAGCACCGAGGTTATGAGTGCTCAACGCCCAGGCTGGATGTCTTGTAGACCGGAATATACAATCGATCACAACGTTATGCAGCTGTTTGTCGAAGCTTTAAATAAACAATGAATGAAGTGGAAAGATAAATACTTCTTGAAAATGTATTTGAAAAAGGAAAACACTTGAGGAATCCTCGAGTTTATATTTCACTTTATTGCAAAAAGGAGATAACATAAGTCATATATATAAGTAACAACATCTAAAGCAGTTTTATATGTCACCGTATTTTAAGTTTGGGTAAACAATCTCATTACCTTGTTTGTGCAAACACTTCTGCTGTTTAATATAGTATTTGAATATCACTAGGTAGATAAAACCTCAAAATCTCAATGACGCTGACGGCGGATGATACAAATTGAAATATCCTTGAACTTTTCAAAATACCAAGTATATACAGAAGAAGAGAACTAACATACACATTAATATTAACATATACACGACTGCCAGGACAATACCCCGTTTGTTTACCCAGTGTTTTGAATTATTAATTTTACATTTCCATAAATATAAAACAATAAGATACAAATAAATTTAAAGATTAAAACGAATTAAAACAAATAACACAAGAAGATAGATAGAAAATTATGGAACAAACGAACAGTCAATACGTTGGACATACGTAAGATTTCAACATCTTCTTAAATGAACACAATGAAGGGGCCTCCGGTTTGTTTTGAAGACATTTCATTATAGGTGAAACTACGTAACATGATGCAATTACGCCCATCATGAGCAACGATGAGTGAAGAGTCTTTTGATGATCTTGCTGGCTAGTAATATTCTGTTCTGTTCTGAGATGTATTATCGTGCAGACATTTTGTAAACTCATAATGCATATTGTAAAATTCATGCGTTACCATGTGGGCTGCTAGTTGCAGGACAGTTAAATTCGACGACCTTCTGCCTTTTGTCAAGCTGAGGTGATAGTATTGATCTAGACGAGTGTCACATGACCTTGTTGACTATGATCACGTGATACAATTTCAGCATATCTGCAACACATAGATGAACCATGCTGAGTACAATTAAAAATATTCAATCAGAGTGGAGCGTACGTACGTAATTAATTTGTTTTGATTTTTTAACAATGTAATACAAAAATGTTGGCGGTTATGTAAAAATGTACATCAGTTGCCTCTAATTAGTATACCTCGAATATAATTAGAATTAAAAAAACCCGCAATATTTGTATGCATAGAGCATAACCATACAGAACAGGTGTTGCTTAGTTTGCCTAGGCGAATCTAACAGGGCGAGTTTTCGTCTACATACGTCAAATAGTCGTACTTTCTGTTATTTACACTTACACATTTCATTGATTTGTAGGTACTTGAAAGAGCAGCTGGAATTTGGTAAGACAAGGAAGGTATATGTTGTCATATAAATTTACCTATAATCAAAGAATGTTGTGTTCTTTTCATCCCCTTACCAAGCAATTGCTGGCACATTTTAAAGCTTGTTTATCATCTGTAAATCAAGCACACAAACGGTGTCTCATACTTACGTCGTAAAGTACGGTTCACCAAAATGAAATGGTGATTTCCATAACAAAGCGTTATTATTTCAGTTAAAAGAAAAGAAAATTTCAGAAATAATAGCCACATAACTAATTTTCGGGCACGATCTCATTAAAATACTGTTTGTTTCCATCGTGTCCCATAAGGCCCAAACCGGTTAAATTACATACAGTGTGTAACTGAACAACAGTTGGCTTCACATGATTGTAAAAAAAAATTGTAATAGACTTACATAACGTGCTTATATATTTAAAGGACCCGAAGCAAATTTCATTTTTAACATAAAATTAACAGTTTAAATGTTTTGCGGCATTAACACAATATTGTTGATTTATTTTCTTGGGAACAAGGAATTTGCAAGTGAAAAGTTATTCTTAGCGGTAAAAAGTGAGTGTCTCAGTCCTGTTGTCTAATACTGTATTATAAAGAAAGCTAGCCGATACGGTTGACACGCTTTATGGCGCTCAAGTCTCCTCGAACCAATATTTGTCCGATATATCTCATGTCTATACAGGGTAGACACCTAATACTTGATTCGGCAGCTGGATGATTAGCCCGGCGATAGAGGCAATATAACATATCAATGACTCGAAATTATGTTGAATTGCCTTTGCACTTGTTTACTACTATCGTTTTCACGAGTGAAATTTTGCTGAATAGACATGATGATAGCCTTACATTCAGAACGTGTTACTAAAGCTATTGACTTATCTGTTTTACTTTCTCCTTTTGTCTCTTGCTCTTTCTTCTTTCTCTCGGTATTAAGCTCATCTGTTTATTTACTACAGAATAAACATATTACAATTTACCCTTGTTATTATTGATATGGATTAAAATAGAAAATGATTGTATTAAAAAAAAACATGTTATGCCGTAAACGAAAATATTTGTTTAAACATACTATCCTAATTAAGGGGTCTGGAAAAACTAAGCAGTTTTCAGTTGTTTTAAACACGAATGACACATTAAAGGAATGTGCTAATATCGTGCGACATAAATTCGGCAGATTTCAATTTTAGATAAATATCAAAAGTTACACCTGTTAAAATCGATACTTATTTACAAGTACACGGTTTTCTTTAAAGTACACTAAAATACTCAGTTGCTTTTCATTTATTTCTTGATTATTTTACCAAATCATGATATTTTTACGAAATAGAATTACTGATTGCTATAAATTTGATATGCCATATTTGCGTTAGAATGTTTATTTAAAAAATCTTCAACTTTGGCTTTGGAACAATTTTTGGAATTTGCATCGAAATCGGGTAAAATAGTTGGTTATCCCGCGTGAATGTTAAAATCTAATAGTTATGTTTTTTCTCTAAAGCAGTCTACAAATCGAGGTATGTACTTTGATTTATATACATTATATTACATTAAATGCGCTATACTTTGAATAGCGTAAAAAGGAACCTGTCCATCTGTAGTCATCATTCGAGCGAGTCTAAATGAGTCTGTCGGTACCCTTTTGTGAAAAGAGTTGGCCAACCTTTCGGTGGTTACTATTAACTATTTAAAATAAGAATGTATATTCATGGAAATACTGAATTTTGGAAGTGTGAATTCACAAAATGCGACAACAAGTGTCAAAAACAACACTTCCTTCATAGCGTATAAGCCTACCTAGGTTGCACCAAATATATAACGTAAAATATACTTATATAAATTGAATTGTCCCTTCCCAAACTCGATTGAGTACATCACGTCGAATACCTACCTCTACCACGTTAATAGCCACAGATAGTTGAGTCCAAAGATCAAGTTGAACAATTGTATACTATACTTCCCATTAGCACCAGACTATATGTATTGACAAACTTGGGCAAATAACATGTTTCCGACATCTAAAACCTTTGCTTTATAAAGACTTCATACCAGGCTCATTGTCAAATATTAATACTATTTTGTTTAAGAACTACTTTTGTACGTGCAGAATTACCACGAATTTGACAATATATGACCATTTTAAACGACTGCGGATACTTGTTGTGAACACATGAATTATAATTGCCTACCGTCATTTATAAAACAAGTTACATTGTTACAATTATGAAATTATTGAAGACGCATATTTTTGTGGACGCGTGCGCATAGCCATGGTTAAATAACATAATTGCTTTGTCTACACGGATTACACCGCGAAGTATGTATAGAACGTGTGAGATCATACGTTATCTTCAAATTGTAATCCATGAATTCCTTTATATAGCAGCCACTTGCGTGAATAACAACACGAAGCTAAGGCGAGCTCTGGCCTCTCTTCTGAAATGTGACCTTAAAATTCCAGCAGTTTGTAATCTTGAACCAGTGCCATACAACCTTCATGAATGAAGCAAGTCGAGAAATAAGTATTACATCATAACATTATACTTTAGTTCAAGAAGTGTTCGAATATTTTTGACTTAATTGTGCGGATACGTTACCTCTCTGAATTCCTTAAATGTAAAATACGATTGGCGTGATGCGATCTGGCTGTCAATCAATTTCATAGCTACCGATAGATGCTGAACAGTACAACAGTTCCTTAAAAAAGGAATCATTTGAACTCCGAATAGTTACTGTCTAAATAGCATGTTTTGCTTTTCTGTAAATGTTTTTACAATGTTTTAAGCCCGAATCTTTAGGAAGTCTTTCCGATACTAAGGTTGTTTATCATACTATTAAGTAAATTACACGTTTAATTTGTCAATCGCCACAATCTGCTTTTGTCCGATGCAAAATAATTGATTACTCCTGCTGCAAAGACAATGAATAATTATCATTTAAATGACCTCCAACAACATTATTGAGGAGAGTTCCGCAATCTTTAATAGAGAGCTTACATTTGAAAAATATTGAGTATTGTGCGCTAGGACGATGTCTCTACCTGTATAAGGATATGTGCTTTGAAAAAAAAAATGACGGGAGCGAATAAAGGGGCTCGATGGGATAGATGCCAAAGATATGTGTTCCCTATCCCCAAAACATGCACGAAATAGTGGTTGGATAATTTATTATGTAGACAAAGTATAATTGACCAAAAGGAATTTGAACCAAATTACTTTGGTACCTACGAGGTTTTATTGGACAAAATAACTTCGGACTTAGCGTTGTATTCCCCACATATCTAGGGAATATAACAACAACATCTTCTAGAGAAAGAGCAAGGTGTCAGTCGAACGTTACTTTTCATTTAAAGAGTTGTCCATAACTGGAACAGCCTCCCAGCCTTTGTTGTAGTTTCAAAGACGTTCAACCAGTTTATTAATAATATTTGACAACTATCTGAAAGAAATATTGTTAAAAAGCACAAGCCCAAACTATACCCATCAAATCGTCAGTATAGGTGTATATAATCTGTATTACTCTAACCTGATCTTATTATCTATATGTCCACTGACGTGTACATAAGCACTGTCATCATGGTTCTTGGAACCCACTAATTATTCCAAATAAAATATAGTTGAATATTCACGCAAGTAGATATATAATCAAATAAGGACATTCAGTTACCATTTAACTTGCAAGTTTTTCATTATACATTTAACGGAAAAAATTAGCAAAATTAGAAATGATTATTTAGTAATATTACTACTAGTAACAATACAACAACTACTATTACTAAGGTGCTTAGAGTAACGCAATTTGTAAACGGTTTATTTTCAAACGATAACAGGCTTGTCCTACTGCATTCGTCGGTTCAAATTAATTACATGGTTCATAGCAGAGATGCAGCAGGTGTATTATATAGAACTAGAAATAGTAACAGGATCAGGAATTTAGAGCGGTCGAAGTAAATGACATTTCTGGTTCACCGGACCACCGTAGATCGTTGAAATAACGAATTATAATGTCATTTGTGGTCATTGCATTAGCTGTCTATACAAATTGTGTCCCAAGGGTTCGGTATTGTCTTACAGCATTAGGAAAGCTGCAATGAACGGACGAATGCATGTAATTGCTGGTTGAAAAACGTCGCTTGATACATTTAAATATAACTTGTATTAACCTTATAATTATTTATTAAAGTGTTCTACCAAATTGTATATAAATGTAATTTAATTGGATGATGTCTGATTAGTAAATCACTAGCAATTATGATAGTGTAAATAGCGTCCGAATTGTTAGATAAGACGTGTCACTTATAAAGAAGTAGGGCAGCGCTTAACGCAGGAAGTAAAATGAGAACTAGAGATGAAATCTACAGATTACAGAATCGATGGGCAATTCAGGTGAAATGTCCATCAAGGAATTCTCCAAAGACACATATGGCGAAAAACTAGTGTATCGAAAGATTTGCCTTAGGTTTGTTTCCATTTTGTTTCCCAAAGTAAATCAGATTAACTTGATAAACGTACATTAAATAGATGAAGAAAGTTTGACCAACAACGTTCATAGATAGTTAAAATAAAATGGGGAAAATGAAACTTCAGTAACAATATTGTAAGTTGAAAAAATAGTTTGATTAAGTATAAAGTGAATATAAGTCTAATAAAAACCCAATATTTTTTTTATATAAATCATGTTTTAATAACACTCTACCTCTCCACATATAAAAAAGCAATATGCGAATTTAAAATACTCCTGATGCCAAATGTATATTTGCTGATGAATACTACATGTGTGAGACTTATTTTTGCTCCCTCTTTTTTTAACTATACTGTTTTTATCGCCATTTTATTAGCGTCAACACTTTCTTCATCGCCCTCTTATGGTCTCAGTGTCATATTTGTATATGCATTAGCTTTCAGGATAGTTTTAAAATATGGTATACATAAGAGCTTATTTGGCTACTATATAACACATTGATCTTTTTATTACCATACGGTAATCATTAGACGTGTAAAGAAAAACGTATATGAATAATTGTTGCAGTAATAAATGTGTTAATGATATAGAATATAGAAGTCTAAGAAAATCCGATTATAAACAAGTAAGCGTACCTATACTCTATTGCCGAAGCAAACCTTGGTGCAGGTTGACTGTTTTTAGCATAGTCAAGAAAAACAATATCGTGTCGCAATTTCCTTGCCTTGGAATAATTACATGTAGCATACACGTATAAACAGAAGTTGTGTAATCTTATGAGCCAATACTTTGTGTTTCTATTTGTTCTTATACAAAAGACAAGCAACAGTTACCTATATTTAATTACAAGGAATCTTTATATCTTAAGATAATATTAGAAAATCTGATATTTATCATAGTCGTTGGTTATTTGTCGTCTGGCTTGTCATCTTGTATGCGGCACCCGTTCATTTTCTACTACACAAGTTTTATAGCATCCTATCCAGACTTTGACACGGATTTATGCTTTCTGTAACCTCAAAAGACATCGATAACGTGACATACTGTACCGTATCGTGCACATGACGTCTTTGGACGTCATTTGCTTTAATGAATTATGTGATGTTGATACTAAGGATGATGTCAAACAAACAGAGAACAGAAAAAAACTATCAGATCAGAATTGTATTTGTTAGGCAACAGACAAAAACTATGATTACAATTGTTCATTCAAATTGAGGTTAAGGATGCAGGAAAAATACAAATAACGGTTGAAATAGTTACCTTTAAAGGGTAACAACTGAATAAGTCAATTGTAAAGTTATTCAACGGTGTGGTGAGGACTGCTAAAAATCTAAATTATTAATGAATTTCTTCATTAACCAATTTAACTACATCGTGTGTTTTGATCCAGTTTACAATTAAATGTGAGGTTGCGAATGTGAACACATAAACTGTTTTGATCAAAATAAAACAGTTGACTTGCAGTGGCCTTGAAAAAAAACCTACTCTGATGTACTGCTGCCAAAGATTTGAAATCTACTATTCAGTTTGCAATATCTAAAATTTAGTATTCAATTCATTTAGAAATTCACCATAGCGAGGTTGTATGTTGATTAAGTGATTTGACTGGTATCTACATAGAAATATTTCAAAACATGTAGGCAGATTGTTTTCTGATTGTTTTGTTAAAGATTCAACCAAAATAGTCCCCCTTAAGAAAAAAAGTCTTGATTTATAACTGTGACACATTTAGCTATCATTAAGAAGATTATCAATTTTGATAGAGCACAACTACATACATGTAGCTAAATTAACTACATTGTGTCTTAATTAAGTTTGATATTTGCCTGTGGGAAACAATTTTTGTCTCGATACTTGTAATTGCATTCGTAAAGAAATTGAAAGCATAGTTGTATGCTCGATTATCTAACCCTCCAGACATAATTTAGAGGAATGTGCAGTTGGAATTATTAAACAGAAATGTACAAATTAATGATGTTGTATAAAATAGCAATATTTAATATTTCAGATAGTCGAATGAATATCAAATTATAGCTTGTTTATTTCATGATATTTTAAAGAATTTGTTACCCCCTTGTTTGAATATTCATGTGTAGACGAGGCTGATATATATATATATACATATATATATACTTTATATTACTTCGGTTTGGTAACCTTGATTATAATAACTTAAAAGGTATTATAGCAGGTTTTTGTGTCCCGCGTTGTTGCACTTTTGATGTTGTGTGTTTTTTTCGAGATAGTTTCTTCTGTAACATGATGCGTTAAAATAGATACATGCTCCATATGGAAGGCAATGACAAACAAGCAACAGCGCTACGAAATCAAAATAATGATACAATAAATCATTTTAAAATATTAAATGATCAGTGCAAAAAATACATTTGGCCATATAATTGTTATTTTGAAAGAAATATATAAAAGTTTAGGAAGTACTAAAATACCTAAATAATATTGTTA
Organism: Ophiopholis aculeata; assembly: GCA_032273385.1. Lineage (NCBI taxonomy): Eukaryota > Metazoa > Echinodermata > Ophiuroidea > Amphilepidida > Ophiactidae > Ophiopholis > Ophiopholis aculeata. The sequence goes on along the minus strand of JAUMTS010198868.1, from coordinate 5,380 downwards.
GAGGTTGTTTTTTACTTGAAGTTAAGTCTACCTTTATATAGTAGCACGTTGTTTAAGGTCAATGACTGTCTTTTGATTCAATTGTGACAGTTCAAGGTTCTTATGTCCTACATCAATATTATCTAGTATTCGATTAGGATTTGTTTCCAGCGTGAGTGTAGTTTTTTCACTGCATATGATTCTTAGATACATTTACTACGAATATGCACACTAAAAGCATTTTGTTTTCATTTGAGTTTCTCGCCTCTACTGAATTTAAAACTTTAAGAAAACCTGTCCTGATATAATACAAATTTGGAAAGTAAAAGTACTAAATTTGATGTTCAAAAGTCTTCCTTTGATTAGATTGTCTTGTAAATAATGATTTATTTTACGAACAGTGAACATGACATTAGTGGGTATTCTTCATGCTCGATTGATCACGGCTTTCTTTATATCTATCTATATAATTACATAATGGATTTATGGCAGAGCGTGCAGCGCAAACTAAAAAGAAAAGCTTTTATCATGTTTATAAATTTTATTGTCTTAACAGCTTTTTCCAAAGTCACTGACTGAGAAAATTATACATTAGCACATTCTTCATGGATTTAATGCAATCACCCATGATAAATGACTTTGAGTGCATTTACATGTTATAAATGTTATGCTGAAATAAAAGAACATATTCCAAAATGAGGAATTGCAATTCTTCTGACAAACTCATGATGTGATCGCTTGGATTGGCAGTGATGGTCATAGCGTATGTCTTACACTCCACGATTGCTATAATTGATTTGTGGATTGGTTTTCCTCTTTTTGGTTATGTAGATATGTTAAATATCTTGCAACAAGTTTTTTAAACTTGATTCATAGTATTATATCATGAAAACTCAATACTTTAAAGGTATGTTATTTCATAAATGTCATGGTTATTCAATGATATGTGGGAAGATAGAAAAAGGAAAGGTCACGCCTGTCAGGCATCAGAATGATAACAGATTAAATGACATGGCTGCTGCGGCATTCTGCAAAAACATCTTTAATAAGGACACCAGGAGGAATATTCAACACGTATTTATTCAACCCACAGGCAATATCCTTTGAATCCTCTATGCTAACTTGATGTTACGCTTGACACAGAAATAATAACGTTTGATAAAGCGCATGATTGGAACAACTGATGATACAGGGCGATCAGGCAGAGGCTCAGTTAGCAACTGTGTAATTCATTTGTAGTAAACGAGTATTAAGACTAAGAAAATGTAACACAAATTCTTGCCCTAAGTGTTAAGTAGAACATGTCAGCCTGAGTTTATTCATTGTTAAGCACAGGCCTCAGGAAGAAACCTGACATGTAAGGCTTTCCTTAATAGACAAAGTGAGCAAAATACAGCTTTGAAAATATTCTAAGTCAAGGTAGACTGCTGTCTGATATAATGACAAACAGCTAAATGCACAAGTACTCCCACATGCACCGTTGGTATTTTGTTGCCTTTCTAACAATTCTGATATTGTAAAAGCAAAAGGTTTTTTAAAAAAAACTCACTGCCGTAAAATATTGCATCATACATCATTAACCATGAGCTTACTAGCATAATAATTTATATAATTTGTTATATGATATCTATTTTTTAAACTTATTATTTTATTGTATAATTATATTACGGGGTTTGAGGAGTGTTGTGTGAAATCAATACTACTAAAAACAAAACTCTGTCCGTCAGTATGTTTGGCTACTAACTCAAAAACGCTTCAAGGTACGAAGTCGAAATTTGGTAGGGGATAGGTGACAACCACTAGAAGTTCACTGTCAGGTTTTCGTAGTGACCAAATGAGTGAAATGTTGTCTAGCGGTCAATTCAAATTGCTTAGGAATGCCCATGAATACCAAATTTAGTCAGAAGAACCACTTACCCATATTGTAATACGTGCTAGGGTCGTAGGTAAAACAATGGTCGCCCAGGGTAAACTAGAGGTCAATTTGCTAAGGAATGCTTTATGACTACCAAATTTAGCCAGAAGAATCTCTGCCGAAACAAAATACGTTGATGAGATCATAGGTTAAGCAGAGGTCATCAGGAGTCAACTATAGAGACCATTAAATAAAAAAGGGAGATGTGCTCAAATGCTGCGTGTGCTCTAGTGTATAAAAAATAATCGTAGGTGAGCGTGTGATTCGTGGTCATGTCAAGTCGGTGTACATAATTCGCAATACAACTGTGTTAAATTATATATATATTACGAGGTTCCGGCGTTTTTCAAACGTAAGAGAACGAGAGCGAAAAAGAGAACATGGCATCCATTTTAGGAATAAACATAATTATTACGATTTATGTGACGCGAAAATAGCAACATTCTCTTATATTTTGAAAACTGAACATTGCAACTGTTGCTTGCTCACGTTATATATATATATTGCAGAAGAAAACAACAGCCTAAAAAGATCATTACTTACAGAAATTGTTGTCAGAATCACGCCTATATATCAACCCACAATATTGGTATAAATGGTTGTCAATACTTCTATCAATTTACAATCCTGCTGTCTCCTATGTTTGATTCTCTTCTGAAGTTACTATATATTAGAAATCAAACACTTACATACTTTTTTCAACAAGGTCATTTGAACCTTTTCTTATAGTAAATCGGTTACATGGAATTAAAATTCAATTACCCATATCGTTTTGTGTTTGCTTCAATTGCGAATAAATTCTGCAGACAAAGCAATTTGAAAAGTATTAAAATGCCGTTGTACTATTATGCTTTATGTTGTGTATATTATGAGAACTTTAAAGGTCGTTCTGACAGGAAGGTCAAAAGGTAAATATCTTTAAAAGATATTGACAAAGCGTGACCGCTCATTCTTAACAAATATCGTAATATTTGAAATATAAAGCTATAATCTATTTTTATTTAAATAAAGGCGTTAATTCATGTTTAAAACTATGTTTGCACCAACAAGTTATGTTTGCTCTCAATGATTTGTTCTATATGAAGAAACTATAATATAGGTTTATTTACATAGAGATACTTAGTATGCAGACTCACAAACTGTATAAAAGATTCAAAGTAGTAGTTCAATATTGTGTGGTAACCAACCTTGTAGGTGATATGGTACCTTCAAGTTTTAATTAAAATAACCGGAAAGGTTGTTTCGCGATTACATAGAAGATGTTGATGATTTGTTAGATTCGTCAGACACCGAACGAAAATTCGTTAGGGAGCGGTAACAACGGCCTGATAAGCCAAGAGTAAATTTAGCTCAGTCACAGCATCAGAAATCTTTAGTCGATTCACAGTTTCATGATTAATTGAGCATAATAAGGGCTTTCAATATATACAAATCCATTAGAACTTTGATTTGGGGTTTGTGGTGTTTGATTTAGGAGTAAGCTTTAAAAAAATGGCTTTGCTTGGTAATATTTGTAAGCAGACAGTGAAATAACAAATGAGTGTCAATCATTGCAGGACATTTTTGGCCTACACTGCTTCGATGCTTGTATAATAGCTGATAAAACAAACGATACTAAAAACAATCAAAATGACAAAGACTTACCTGACGGTGATACTCAAAATGCGTTTAACCCATTTTTTTTATCAATGATTTGTTTTGACTTGATACTATTAGGAACATAAACTATAACCAATAATAGACGATGACCAAAAATGTTATAAGTAAATAAGGTGACATGACAAGATGAACATGCAGACAAGCTGATAATCCTTCATTATTTATAAATGTTGTAATAAGAACCAATTTTAAATGAAAGATTCTGGCTCTTATTTGAAATAGGTCATAGGACAGGAAATGTCTATTTAATCAGCTTCGAGAAGCCATACAAAATATGTCAATTTTAACACAGAAAACGAACGCATAGAGGAAATTGACTTGCATTTTTTGCTTTAATCGTTGGATTGAGATTCGTAAATGCAATGGAGAAGTAAACATTAAAATTAGAAGTAGGGCACCAACACTATGGATTCGCTACCCGATTGAGAGTTTCATTGGCTAAACCATCAATAGGGAGGCTAAAACCTAGTTTCGGCAGCCATATTTAGGGTTTAGCTAGATAAACTATAGATAGGACTCAAACGCCGTCCACACGCCGTCCATTGCCTGCATTTATATGAATATGACAGTAACGTAATTGTATTTAAACTCTTGATCAATATTTGAGGGCTATGCCACTGCATTGGTTACCACCCCTGTGAATATAGACCTTTCTTTTCATTGATAGGATACCAAATATAAGTTATACAATTATTTCCATGATATGAGTCATATGACCAGCGAGATGGTAATATTTTCAGCTATGGTCTAGTTGCCTTTAAAAAAAAGGCGTTCATTCATTTTTGCACTAAAAACTGGTAATTTTTCTTCAATGTTTTGTGCTATGAAGAAAGTATACGTTTTATTTAAAAAGATAAATTCAGACTCAAAGAGTGTATAACAGATTTCAAAAATTAGTTTCATATTAGGTGGTAACTTTCCTTGTATGTATTATGGTACCTTCCCTTTTAGTTGAAATAACCGGAAAGGTTGTTTCGTGATTACAGAGAAGGTTTGGTGATTTGATAGCTACTTCAGACACCGAAGGAAAATTCCACAGGGAACGATAACAACGTCCTGATGAGGCGAGAGACAGAGAACGATTACAACGTCCTGATAAGGCGAGTGTAAATCTAGCTCAGTCAATGCAGCATGAATCTGCAGTGGGCTCACAGTTTCATGCTTAATTATAGATTAAAAACAGCATTTATTGACGCGAAACAAATTGTACCAAAATACGGTAATGCACGCGTGCTGATGTTGGCGTTGTCCGATCTCACAAGCCGCAGAATTTCTCGAGCGACAAGCTAGGCACAGTTATTAATCAAATTCATGCACGACAATACCCATAATATGTTTTTCGAGCAACATATAACATATTGCCTTTTTTCCCCACCAAATGTATACAATATAGGAGCAAATTAAGACTTTTACCCTTGAATTGAAACTGAATAAAAACAAAATTACCCATCGGTTAAATATCTTAACCTACGTGACGCTCACGCATTCCAACGCGCTACGCAATGTTCTGCATGAATACACACCATGTAACTGGACAAAAACAATGAATGCGTGCTGCTGTGTGTATTCTAGCAAACTTAAATTCTGATTGCTCTACATGCAGCGCCCATAGAACTGTATAGAAACTGCTAAACACACTCTGCTACACATCAGTTGCTTCATTGATCTTACAGTCTTGTCCGTGTTAGTTCTAAATTATTAGGTAGGACACTCATTTTTGTAACAAACTCAGTGTTCGTACGGGTTTTTTGGTGCGCCTGGCTACAGAGCGCATAGCTCTGTAGCCATGGCGCCTATGTTCAAAGGTATTAGACACTGTGCGCATGC
>JAUMTS010197757.1:0-15138 GCA_032273385.1 Ophiopholis aculeata | reverse complement strand
CTGTGAACTTATTGCTGTGTGTGAATTGAATCTTAAGTATTTTGCTTTTATTGAGATACATAAATGACTAAGGTATCACGGAAGGGTAAGTTGACCAGTTTTCTATAGGTGTGTTGATTAACTACGGTACTCTTAGAGTAGGTCATTCATCTTCAGCCTGCTGTGATCTTATTGATCTGCATGAATTGAATCTTAACTTGTTTGCTCCTGCTGAGATACCCAAAATGTTTGACAGATATAATCCCAAGAAAAAAAGAAGGTTTGTCTCAAAAGCCCGCGCGCATAGCTATGTGATATCCAATTTTCCGCATAACTCTACGCGATCGGCTCATTTTTAGTCTTTTTTTATTTAATTTATTTAAGTTGTCAGAAAAATATTTAAAAATTGGCACCAAAAAAAATGGGCCAAAAATTGCAATAAAAAAAGAAATCCTGAGAAGTGCATTGCTTTTTTGGTCAACTAAAAGAAATATTGAAAATCGCACAGCACTTAGCTCTTTTGCCAAATGTTTCTGAGACAAACCTTAAATTTTGTTTGGCCTAATGGAAGTTTGCACTGATTGATAATCTTCCCCCGATGACTGTATTGATAAACTACCCTGGACATATATCTTCACTGTGACCTTATTGCTCTGCAAATTGAATCTTAACTTGTTAGCTCTTGCTCGCTGAGAGACTTTAAGTGGAAGAATATTAAGTGAAAGCTAGAATGGCTGATTGGATGTTTAGAAGTTGATTGATGGGTTTCATCAAATTAATATGTTGTGGAAGCTTTTTAAAAAGTGAACTTCAGTTTGCCTTGATATTTTTTTTATAAGTTTTTAGAAAATGTGTAAATTGTTTTTTGAAACTTTGCCCGACCTTCATCAAAAGAAAATGGAATCCGAAGAAAGTGATAAATGGCTTTGTAATTTCATGAATATTTACCAGATCCAGTCATGGTTTCCCTACAGTCTCAGCCATTATTCTTTTAACAAGAAGTCAATAACTCTGTTGCAATTCCAGTCTCATATGCATTGGATTCCTGGCTGATGACTATTTTGTGGAGAAAAACAATCATCAGAGGATTAGCAGTTCTATCTTCATCTATTTCAACATAAAACAATATTTCTTGTTGAAAATGTGAGTTGAAACCACAAGTATATCACACAAACACTAAGGTAACCACTGACAATGAATAGTGTCCTTTGACATTGTCTTATACAGCACAGATCCCATGACATTTTCCCAAATTACTTAAGGTCTTGAGCTGTTTTCATTCCTTTAAATGTTGCTGAATAGAAATTTTAATCAGCTCTACCACTGCCTCCATCTATATTAAAGTTTGAGAAAAGAAAGCTCGGCATTGCCCATATGATGCAATATTTTGATCATGTTATCTCTTTCAAAAGTATTTTTGTTCTTTTAATTTCCAGACATGCATGTAAGATGAATGTTTGGTGCTATTCATCCAAATTTGTATGGAAAGCATGTCTTCAATCATGCAAGAAATATAAAAAGATTCTACATGTACATAATATCATGTTACGTGAGAGACTTAAATTAAATTAGACATATATATGGGCTTTTAACCATTATTAGAATTCTTTCAGTTGGGATTTGTGTGTCATCATCTTGAATCTGATAGAACATGTTGTTGCAGAGTTTAACATAGTCCAAAGCTTGTTAATCCAATAACCAGATCTGTGTAAAGTGGTTTCTGTATTTTGAATGCAAACATTTCAATAAATACATGATGTCTTCCAAGGTCAAAATCCTATTTCACATGATTTTAACAAATCTCAGGGGTATCTACACTTTTATAGAGATGTATTTTGTTTGAAATAAAAGGAAATAGGCATTGAATTTTATCAATTGAGTAAAAACTGGCAAAATTAGGAAATAACAGTTTGCTTGGAATGTTCACAAAATGTAAAGTGGGTATATACAGTAGCTTACCTGTGTCAAATAACATTAGCTACTACAGGGTGTCTAAAAAGTCTATGCCTATTTTTGAAGATTTATATCTCAACAAATATCATCAGTGAAATTGAAAATATATTAAGATAGAGGAGAGTTAGGACATTATTTTGAAACCAAACTTAATCATATTGGTGATCCAACAACATTACACTGACTAAAAGATTTTGTCGTATGGCACACGTTACCATATATTTTTACTTTCTGGACGTCAAGTGTGCAATTTGGTCAATTTTGCTTACCCTTAAACCACATTGAAATGGTAGACATCTTCTAATATTGAAATGTTAATTAAAGAAGATACCTCAAAGCATAATCAGCAAAAAAATTCCGAGATCAGTGAGGAAATTAAATAAAATGCATAGTACAACAGTAATACAGCTACGCACACTTAGTGTTCAGAAAAAAATATGTGTGCTATTACTTGAGCTTACTTGTTTTGTGACCCCTTCTTGTATTCAGTGTAATTATGTTGTTGGTTAACCAATAGAGTTAGGTTTGGTATCAATAAAATGTCCAAACTCTCGTCTGTCTAAATATATTTTTATTTTTACTATACAAGCTATATTTTTGGAGATATGCAGCTTCAAAAATGGACAGACTTTTTTGCCACCCCGTATATCAGAGGTGGAATAGACACATCGTTCCTCAGACATTGCAATCTATATCACTAGTACAAGCTACACACTTATCGTTGCTCAAATCGACTGCTACCACTGCCAGTGTCCTTTTATTACAGAGGGTCTAGTACGCATATATTTGTTTATAGAATTGATTCCCGATATGTGAGCTGGGCTAAGGGTAGTTTTTGCTTCATTATGGTATAGATAATGGAATTGAATACAAATTGGTTGGTTTAGTACAGACATGGGTCTGAGTTAGCCAGGAGTCATTTTGATTAGCAGTGTTATAAGGAAGTCTAGTCTGGGATAAATAGAAAACGGAAGGAAATTCAGTCCATTGCAAAAGTAAATTAATTCAATGTCAAATTATTATGTCAATGTTTGGCTCAGAAGTATATTTTGCCTAAAATCTTTCTAGAGTTATGTACTTGTCAAAGAACTATCTCTTATAGATTGAGCTATATTCTGTTAGTATGGATTTGATTGGATGAGATTAGCATTCAGACAGAAAGGGTTATCTCTGTATTTCATTTCCTTATGGTATTACACAATATAGTTTTGCTTCAAAAAGATTCCATATTAAGATACATAAATATAAAAACACTATAGAAACTATTTCATTTGTGACCAGTAGGAAACAAAATTGACCTGGGTAGACTACAAAAACAAGACAATTAAAGATCATTGGACCTTTGAAGCTGATTGGTTCGATACAGTTTAGATCTTGTGGAGCAATGCTTTACACTATTTGGCTTCAAGAAACAATAGATTATAAATTATAATGCTATTAGAAGTGTTGTATTTCAAACAAATTTCCCCTTTAAAAACCCAGCAAAGTTTTGAAAAAGAAAAAGAAAATCCCCAAAATCAATTTGCTTGTATTTTAAAGTTAAAAACACAAGTATTTCATTGAGTTTTCTCATCAGCATTGTCACTGATTGGCGACCATCATATCTTTGTTATACTTGGTTTCACTTTCATATGATTAGTATTCTTCTGCATATCATGCATCATTCTATCAGTCTGGTGCTCAAGGTCATTTGAAGCAAGTACCATTTGCTGCAATTATGCTATAGTTTGTAGTAATGAGAAGAGTGTTGGGTATGTATGGCCTTGCCCTAGCAATATGAGAGGCTGGCTTCAAGATAATTCAATCTTGGCAGATAAGTCATGTTCGGGCAGGTAGAATACATCATGGTTCACAGTACAGATAAAAAGGATATCTTGAAATAATTACAAAAAGTAGCAGTGATGGGATACATTTAACAACATTAAAGAAAAAGAACAGTGAACATGAGACACACAATTAATTGTAAAACAATGGCTCAATAAAAATTCCAAGCATAGTTATCCATTGAATATTTCATAACATTTTTAATCTGAAATTCGGCATCAGGGAACGCTTTTATGAAACCTTATTAGTTGATCCCACAGGCAAGCAGAAGATAAAACTTATTAATGTGTATTGCAAGTTCAAGGTCACTGGCCTGTAGCATTTGATTTAATTGACTGGACAAAAAATGACCAACTTTGAAGAATATTTTTAAAAGAGAGTTTATTTTCTGTCTTGATTTAGATAAGCAAAAACCAATAGCACTGGATTATAGTATAATTATAATAACCAGTTTTGTATTACTTTTGATCAACAAACTTTCATCATTACCTAAAATGACGGTAAGGAATATTTAAGAGAGAAGGTTAGTCTATGTCAGTTTAACATCGGTACTTGAAGGGCTAAAAGGCTGCAGACTGCTGCATACACAATCTTGTAATGACCAATGTAGTGTAGTTTAATCTGGAACAGATATCTCTTGGTTTAGATGTAGTAATATAGCTTCAGCAAATATATATAGTATCTAAAATTTGGTCAATGCAGTGCTATTGCATATTACCCACCTAAAACTTGAGTGCTATCTATAGTTGATAGCAGTACTTTAACAAACAAATACCCGCCCACAGTTGTTTGGAGCACACAGCCTTTAATTACAATAAACATTCTGACAGATAATGCAGACAGAGCAGACAGACAGTAGCTGATAATGAGTGAAACATCAAGTATGCCAGAAATAGCCCCCATTTTAAGCAAGATATGTAATTAACTTTACTTGACCCTACAAGAATCTAGCTTGGTTATATCACCTTCAGGTGTTTGAACACACCTGATCAAAAACTTACAGTTTTCCTGTAAAATACATCAGACATAGAGCTTCAAGTGAACAGAGAACTTTGAGTGGTGACTGAACAGAGATTGATTGGCAGGTGTGTTTATGAAGGGCAGTGTAATACCTGGGTATTTGAAGTCCGTGAAATTACAGAAGTTTCATCCTTATTATCCTGTAAATTCTCTTTTGGCTGTATTACTGGCTATTCACCCTTTAATATTGATGTAGAAATCGTTCAAGTAGATAGATAACTCTTTATGCCTAGATTTGCCAGAATGATCGACTACTGACTAGGTATGGTAAATGCAAGCTTATTTCATCTAGTATACTGTAGTTTGAATTCTCATAATTTTATTTAGTGTTTTCATTGATAAGCTTTGCATTTTTTTCCTCAACAATTTACATACAAGTGGAGTACAATGAATGGTATGATTACACTTGTGGTCTTAAACATGATACCTATTGAATGTCAGATTTCTATAGTTAACTGTTAATTCAAGAACTTTCACATTAAGCCAATTGGCAATTGTGCTTTTAATCATGTTCTCTCACCTTCAGTCAATTTGCAATACAGTTCAATCTTGTCTGGATGTTGCAGTGTGACAAGTGCTGTAAATAGTTACAACAAAGGAGATGAGTCCAACTAGACATGTCAGAACCAAATTTCTTATGATAGGTATTGTTGTAAATATTTATAGATACGTTCAAAGGGGTATCCACGTCCCACACATAATCCTGTCAGAGTTAATTAAGTTTCACAAATAGCTCCCAATTTTAGCCAAAACATGATATATCAATATCAAAGTAGAGAAAGACTCAAGGTAGTTCAGGTGCTAGAGTGTTCGCCCTGAATGCACATGATATGCATGAGGTCCAGGATTCAATTCTCTGATTGACCAGGATTTATTTTAGAGGGCATTTCCGATTGATTGGGTTGTGTCATATGTATGATGTCCTAAATAACCACCCAAATAGTCTAGTTAGCAATTTGAGTTTTTTTTTCCACTTTGACATTAACAGTAACCCTATCTTGCCTGATAAAAATCTACGTTGGTGTTTTATCACCTTCAGGTGTTTGAACACACCTGATCAAAAACTTAGGGTTTTCCTGGCAAATATATCAGACATAGAGCCTGGAGTGAACTGAGATTGATTGGCAGGTGTGTTCATGAAGGGCAGTGTAATACTTGGCTATTTGACGTTCATGAAATTACAGGTGTAGTACATCCTGTTATCTAAGTATTACAGGCCATTCACCGTTTAATAATGATGTGGAAATCTTTCAAATAGTTGGATATACTCTTTATGCCTAGATTTAGTAAAATGAATGACTAGGTAAATGTCAGCTTATATTGTAGTTTGAATTTTCATAACTATATTAAGTGTTTTCATTATTAAGCCTTGCATTTTCTCTCATGAATTTATATACAAGCCGGGTTAGAAATCTTTTGCCAGGAGTGAAGGGGGGGATTATGACCAAAAATAGCCCCCCATTTCCCCCGTAAATATGTCCTGCCCATCTTCCTCGGGATTTCCGCCCCTGTATACAAGTGGAGGACAATGTCGGATTCTTAGTTAAGTGGTAATACCTCACATTAAGCTAATTGGCAATTGTGTTCAATCATGTCTGGGTGCTACACTGTGATGTACAAGTGCTAGAAGCAATAATAAGCTAGAGAATTAGTCCAATCAAAAAGGTTTCTCCTTAAGTTCACAAGTTTGTTAGGTACTCACAGCCTATCTAGCAAACTGGTGACAGACGTATAAATAGACCCAGATACAGGCACACACGCACACATAGACTGAAAGATTGAAAAACCCAAAATATTCCTTCCAGTAATCCAAATTACTTCTTACAGTTATAGGGACTTTCTTCAAGAGGTCAATGGTCAAATGTATGAATAGAGAGACAACCACATTTTCAAGCGAATGAGGTATCATAGAATAAGTTAACAGTCTGTCAAGTAAATGAACAGACAGAAGACAGAAATACACACAGATACACAAATGTGCCGGCTTGTATAAGGTTTGGGTGGAAATCCATAGCCTCCCCAGTATGGATTTTCATATAAATATATATATATATATTTTAAGATGGAATAGTTCTAGAGGAGATAGGCACCTGTTCATCCAATTCGTTTAACTAGTACCTCTTTCCGATTTTATGCTTTCTAGATTTGCAATGTTTATATTTTATAAATTCTTAAACTGTGTATTATATAATTGTTCGATTGTGCTAGTGATGTAGTGTAATACATAATTAAAATAATAAAATAAAAATACCCCTGTGCATGTTTGCAAACAGAAACACCAGTTCACAATGATTGTTCCTCTAATAATGGTAATCTTTACTTTAAATTAAAGTGAGATGGTTCCAACATCCACTATTGGTTAAGCATTGATATAACTCTACTCATTCATCAGTCAATCTGGTTACCTTACAAATCCTGTATAGAATTTCCCTTCGCTTAGCTACTTATGATTCCAAACCACTGTGCAGCAATTTCTCTGTCAAGTCAATCTAAAGTTTGTGTGTATGAAATGACAGGCCAACATCCTGGTATAAAAAAGACCTCCTTTTATTTGCTTATAAACGGATCTCACATAGCAGGGAAAGCAATTGGCTCAAAAGTCAACTTGTAAAATTGCCTTAATTACATTTTAACTTCAACTAGAACCAAACTTTGACCATAACTGTATTTTATGGGATCCTTAATGTGTTTTGGTTTTTAAGATCACACATAGAGGTAAAAGGTCATCCTAGGTCAACTTGTTATTTGGTTGAAATATATCTCAAATTTGCTAGTTACCCCAAAAATATCATACACAATTTTTTATTGTGATCCTCTAGTATCGCCAAAGTAGGGTGCGAACCGCCTTGTGTATTATACAAGTGAGGATAGCATTACATCCATCCCCCATGCATGTCTACAAGTGTCATTTGTAGATGTGGTAACTGATATTTTCTTCCCTTTGGTCTTTCTTTCTTCATATTCTTTATCATATTCTGTTTCTTAACCAAATATGTACTATAGTTCTATTTTGTACTAAGAATTAACTACTTGCTGTCACATTCTTGAGCACATTATTTCTAAGAGCAAGGCATTCCCTGTTAGGAAGATATATATTAGCTTGAAATAAAATCTGAAGCTTGTTAGAACATTTGCATAAAATCAAAACCAGCTAAAAGGACTCACACAAAGACAACAACCCCCACACAAATTGTTAAAACAATTTTTCTGCCACGTTTCTTAAAGCTTGATTTTTTTCAAGAACTTGGTTCACTATTTGAATGGTTTACCTTTGATATACCACATCAATGTTATCTAACAGGAACAAACTTGTGCACCTTCATTTGAAACTTGAGAAAAATCATGACAAAAATGTATCTTTTTTAATTTTGCTCCTCACACAAATTGGCAAAATTCAATGCAGAGCTCCATTTGATTTAAAACAGGTTCAACAAATTAAATTAAGAATCCTTAATTGGTAGATTCCTCTAGGATTTGACAAAATGTTCAAAACCAAAATTTTGACCTTGGAGAGCATCATATATTTATTGAAATGTTGAAATGTTTTCATTCTAAATAGAGAACCACTTTTAAACAGCTCAAATTGTTATATTAAAAACTTAAGAGCTGCACAAATCTGCTCTGACATCTGACATTTTCAAAACAGTCAAAGACAATATGTCAACTTCCAGATTTGACTAAAAATGCCTACCTATCAATCTCAGATTTAATTAAAAAATCCTCTTACATGAAATGAGTATTACAAATGAACAAAAGAGCTGATCCATGCTTTGTTCAGCAGTTTACAGCCACCTAAATTCTTACAAACACAGTTTTGAGGACAAAGATGTGTTAGTGCTGGACAAAGAACGCAAATGGTTTGAGAGAGGAGTCAAAGAAGCGATTTACGTCCTCCGTGAGAAACCGACTCTTAACCAAGGAGGGGGACTCCAACACAACCTTTCCAGAGCCTACGACGGGGCCATCTGGAAAATTCCTAAAAAACTTTCCCGTGACGTCACTTCCACCTCGTCACAGTCAACGGTCAACACATCAGCAGATCATTCGGCCTGATGATGCAGTTCGGATGAGCTGCGATATGTTGCCACTAAAATGTAAGTTAAAAATTCCAGTAGACAAGATTATATACATTATTTATTATTCATGCTTTGTTTATAGTTCTTTCAGCATGATTTAGATGAGTAACACACCTCGACTGCACCAAACATTTTTAAATTTTAGGCAACCCTTTGAAAACAGACCTGATTTTATTATTCATCTTAGGAAATTACTAAGGGAAAAAAATGAAATCATAAAATGCTCACAAAATGCACAGTAATGGGTAGGGCTGTTCTGAAACACCAGTGGATAACAGAGAGAGGAAATGCATGTCAGCAATTTCAAATAAGGAATAATTAAATTTTTGCATTAGGTTTGTGGCTTCTTGTCCAATATTAAATGAGCTGATTCTGAGAAAACCATGAGCAAGACATGTATTATAGTCACATAAGAAGCCACTTGTTAAGATTTATTGTGTTAAACAACCTTCAACAATGTTGTTATGGTATTTTAAAATTTTCTCACAATTTCCAAGCAAAATTAGGATTTGAAGACCACAGAAGTCTTTGTATAATGTATGTGAATGAAAGTCAAGTAACAACACACACTGTCAAACTATACATAAACAAGTGAAAACTCACATTTTCCACAACTCAGGTAATCTCACTACTTTAGTACTTTACCATTCCATAACTGCACTTACATAAAACTAGCCTAGTTCCTCTGACATACAGCTCTGAGCTAGAGCTACATTTATACACAGTGTACATTTCCTTCCTTCAGGATGCGACCAAAATGAAAGAACATCGCCCACAATGTCGATAGTGCTTTAAAGTGACTGGCCGGAGCTGCTGTCGATTCGTTTTACACCATTTATGTGGAAATGTTTGCTTTAGGATGCAAATAAAACTGTTTTCCAGACAGTTACCACAATGGGCAAGACATTCTTATATAAAAACACAATTATATTGTCAGTTTCTGTTGTAATGATTGACAGGACAATTATTGTGACATGATTGCTTTTTTGTCTGGCGCATTGAACGGATAGCTTGTCACAACTTATTTTTCAAGGAATTCAAGCGTCACAATCTATTGCGAATTTCAAAAAATCTTGAATGTTTTACTTAGCAAATATTACAGTTTAATAATTTGTAATTAGCATACTTTAATTATAATAAGTTGAGAAACTAGTCATGAGCTTTTGAAAAAATGTGTTGATTAAAAATAGATTGAAAGCATATCACTGTCTTGCCAATTAATTGACTCCTTATGACCCTAGATAATTCTTGAAAGAAGTAAAGATTTAATAATGAATTGTTGATAAAAGTCTTCACTTTAAAGCAGTGTACCAAGTCTCACATTAATTACCATGGGCTGACAACTTGACATGGATGCACAGAGATCTTAAATCTACCAATCTTCTAAAGTGACATGTCAGAATTAAGTAAGATTGTTATGTTTCAAACACAAAGGATAGACAAATCATTTACATAAAGTGTACAATGAATAACTGAATACCTTAAATAACCCAGAGCATTGTATTTACTTTAGTGTATACGTTGCCATACTCTATAATTGTACCCTATGTCTTAAAGAATGTAAGTTTTGGTTCATCATTATTTTGGTTCAAGTTTGATGACACTAATTTAGTATGCCTTTAAAAACTTTTACAGCAAAATATCTTGTCTTTTTCATCTGTCATGATATTAGTGCTGTTATTTCAAATGTGATACTCTTTTTTATAATCAAGGAATATTTTTACTCATAATACCATTATTATTTTATAGTTGCTTTCAAGTAGGGACAATGCAGCACAATTGCAGAGAAATTGTCTCTTAGTGGATACCTAAGGAGTTAATTTGTGCACTTTGTTGTTTTTATTTCTCCCCTCTTTGCCTTTCTTCTTCATTTCATTTCATTTGGCATTAAAAACACTTAACAAAAAATTATTTAAAATATATAAACTACAATATCAGAATTTAAAATCAATATCTTATATTTGTGTTCTTTAAACATTTTTAGACTGAACATAGGGGCCCTTACCCCATATTACCCTGTAATTAATAAGCATTATTCAATGTCAGCATAATTTTGTCTACCATAAGGTGAGTTAACACTTGATCGAATTAATATGTTCAAGTTCTCACCCAATATCTCAGAATGTTGTCTACCGACCTCATCACTAATGACTATTAACACATCATGTATAATTCAGACCTCAATTAACTTCAATCTATCCTAGCAAATAAAGTAATCCCAAAACAAGATTTTTCTTAAGTAATGTCATTAAAGACATCTCTTGTTTTACCAATAGCAGGTGTAAGGGTCAGTGGTTATGTGCAATTTGGCTTGCTAATCTAATACACTTACCTGTGTACATGTGGATAGCCCTAGGCCTTGTCTGAAGGAACAGATACTTGCCTCAAAGTGGGGCTTAAAATAAAATCAAGTTTTCACTTTAATTGCATTAGAGGACAGATGTAAAGCACTTCAATTTAATGAGCGATTTTATTAGAGCATTTTATTTACTTTAGTGTACAGTACATTGGTGTATCCTTTTCCACACTCTTTTAAAACTTATCTTTTAAAACTCCTCAGTATTGGATCATCATTTGTTGGTGCAGTTCTTAATTGTTGTAGTGCTTCAAAGGTCATTCAAAGGAACATGTCTTTTAAATTCTAATATATTTTTTAATAGCAAATGTGAATGTTGTACCAATAGTAAAGACCAAATATTCTTAGGATTTGCAAGTTACTGCAAATGGAAAAGAATTTTTCATTGAATTTACATAGTAATAAAAATGCCTGAAAATGTTTTAACAATTTAACAATGTATCTGAAGCCTATCCTATAATCCTATAATTTAATGTATCTGAATGTCTGTATTGGGTTCAGTTAACATCAAGGAATCAGCATTAGAGAATCAGTTAATATTTTCAATAAAATTAATACATCGCTATGCTTTGCTTTAATTTGTTGACTAGGTTATTTCAAATACTAGTGTCCTTGTCAAAGAATGTGAAATAGAATAGAAATTCTTGTTAGACCTACCGATCCCTTCATAGAGTAGGTTACTTCAAATACTAGTGTCCTTGTCAAAGAATATGAAATAGAATAGAAATTCTTGTTTAGACCTACTGATCCCTTCACAGAGTAAGACAAAATATACTTTATATTTAAACATTCTTTAGCATAATGATAGACCATGTCTATATTTACAAAGAAAAATTGAAGAAATCCACATGAATGAAGTGCAACATTTGCAACAAAATACAACTTTAATAGACAATCTAAACAAAGCTTTTTTGCCCTAATACCCCTTAAACACTAGGAATCAAAAAAAACCCATTCATTCATAAACAACATATATGAATACCATGATAATACAGTGTCATTGCAACAAGGCAAACAAACTGTGTATCTGGTTAATGTTTTGTGGCAGATCGATCAATTAAATGGATAGAATTGTAACTAATCAAAATAAATGTTGAGCACCGACCTTGAACTTTCAATATTATTTATTGGGAAAATGAATGATTATTATAGTAATGAAATGTAAAACGGCAGATATATATGAATCTATATTAATTAGTGGAAAATGATAAATACAGTTTCTCCCACTCACAAGGGATATCATTATATGAATTTACCATATATATAATTATAAGAACCATATATATAATTATAAGAATACGAGTGATATGGAAATATGAACAAACAAGTAAAGAAAACAAACACAAATGCTCCACTCAAATCATCATGCGAAACACATTTAACCATCCGGCTTGCTTTTAGGGGTCTCAATCTGTTACCGTTTCTCCATTTTCTAGTGCGGTATAATCAATACTGTTTATTCAAACATAATATCTCCACACTTCGTTTGACCTGAATATTTGTAAACAAGTTGAATTCATAGCTTATACCTTTATCTACAATTTGCAAAGGAAGAACACAAATTATAGTCTTCTGTTTAGTAAATAATCACATTTAAGCAAAACTAGGTCATACGCTGCAAACAGTCAAACCAAATTCAACAGATATATAAAAAAAAACTTGAAAATCAATAAAGTAGTTATATAATGTGGTGTGAGGTAATTAATTACACTTATGTATGTCCAATGGAAACAGATTTTACGCTCAATATTCTATACAACAGATATTATCAAAAACACAAGAAATAACAAACAATTGCCATACTCAGCTATACTCATTAAGGTGATCCTTTTATCACAATATTTGTAAAAATATATACTAGTCCCTTCGAGAGACAGACATTTTAAATTTTCTTGAAAACGCAATTTAAATTCTAACCATCCACCACCTTTAAATGACAGAATTGCACC
This sequence comes from Ophiopholis aculeata, assembly GCA_032273385.1. NCBI lineage: Eukaryota > Metazoa > Echinodermata > Ophiuroidea > Amphilepidida > Ophiactidae > Ophiopholis > Ophiopholis aculeata. The sequence goes on along the minus strand of JAUMTS010197757.1, from coordinate 1,981 downwards.
TCCCTGTTAATCGCATGGTGCGCTCTGGTTTTACACCTGTGTATCACACACTGATCGTTGATTGGCTGCATATATTGTTAACTGAGGTCAGCTGTGTGATGTTCGAGGTCACATCACGATTACTATCACTGCGTCCAATGCATAAAAGGCAAATGCGCTTTTAGTACACCGCGCTGTGCTGTGATTTTAAATGTTTTTTGATGCCCTCCATTCGTTACTTTTTTTGGTGATAGTTTCTGTAGCACCTTCACACCTGCTGTGGCAATAACGGTTCACGGTTTTTATGATGCCTGAACTCCTTGTTTTCTTCTACCCAAACTAAACAATATTGACTGTTTTTTCAAATAACCAACATGTGATCTTAAGAATCACCTTTAACAAGCCAAGATTCTACTTGATTTTTGTATCCTGTACAAGTATCTCATTAAGGGTAATTTGCTTTAGTATCCTTGCTGAATTACCATGGCAACAGAAGTAGATCATCTATCACCATAGCGATGAAACTCTTATCATTAATGTAAAGAAAACAATGATATCCTTGATAGAAAATGAAAAAATAATGAGGTGAGGAAGAATAAAATGGCAATATAGTGCTACTTAATATCCTAGCAATTCTTTAGGGAAAAAGGTGAACACATCTGTATAATGGAGTGTAAAAACTTATTATGTGCTCTGTTTTGATTTTGAAAAGTGCAAAAATGAGCTGGATAGAAAGGAGCTTTGACATTATGTATGATGTGAACCCTATTCAATTGCTACAACTTAATCAGATCCAGTCATTGTATCTAATGACTTTATGAGATAATAGCAAATGAATCAACTTTTAATGGTAACATATCTAAAACATACATATCAATTGTAGCTATTAAATTATTCCGTAAATAATGAATTTACCAGATTAAAATTATTGCTATTTCTATTAACTATAGATAAATGATCCACTTGACACACACATATTTACGCTGGTATTTTATCAAACTTATTGCAATAAATTCAAATTCACAAACTTTGGGATTAAAACTTTTTATGCCACACTGCATTGCATTGGCATGCAGCATACTGCATTTTAATTCATGTCTTCAGGGACCAAATCCAATCTGCTCTGTTCATCAGAACTTACCCGCCTCATGAAATCACCAAGGCTTTAATCCTGAAACTGATTTCCACAAATTATGTTGAAATTGAGCCAAATTTAGCACAGCAGCCACACAACATCACAAGTATTATGTGATTATCATTGAAGGAGCAATTTCCTATAAGCAGGTATTGCATGCACACTTTGTGATGTGGCGCTTAAGGCCTAATATGATTGCTGGGTTAAGTCCATATTATACATAGTGTCATGTCAAGCAAATTATAGCGTTCATTTTCAGCTTCACAGGAACCTAGTGTGAATCAAGTAGAGTTGTTCTAATTTAAGAATACAAATTTTTGATCTTGTGAAACAATTTCTAGATCCAGTTAAAACTAAAGTGAAGATCTTTAGGCAGAGCATATTACTTAAGATACCATTAAAAAAAATCTGTGGTATCAGAAATACCTCATTTATGAATGTTTTAATGTTCAGTTATACAGCCAGTCAGTATTTTGAGGTTAGAAGGCTTTCTTAATTGAAAAACATACTGTAACATATAGGAACCTGATAAATGGATTTAGACGTTGCCGCTAAGCATGTAATGTTACCAAGAATAGAATAAATGAATGTGATATGTAATATTGGAAGTTCCTCTCTTCAGGCTCATATTGGTTACTGGTAACATAATGCAATAACGTTGGGTCAAGAAAAAAATTGTCGGTAAAGCACCAACATTTTCTTTTGAATAAAAAGGTGGAAAATGTATGAAAATTTACTAAATAATAATAATAATAATAATTAGCGGTTCTTATAATGCGTGTTAATCAACTTTTAGCGTTCTCTAGGCGCTGTTGTGTAGGTGGCTGTAGCGCTCACACCAGTAAAGCCCAGTAGGCGGACATTCAG
>JAUMTS010196647.1:0-15143 GCA_032273385.1 Ophiopholis aculeata | reverse complement strand
ATTCACGAACACCCCTATTGTCCCCCTACCCATCGATGATCATATGCGAGTTACAAGAAAATCGGTCAAACCGTATTTGAGAAGAAGCGTTTTGAAATTGTTGACAGATAGATAGACAGATAGATAGATAGACAGATAGATAGATAGACGCATCGGTATGCTAGAAACCCAGGCAGGTGTACCTGCCTGGGTTAATAAACCAACACAAGATTGACTTCCCTGTAAAACTAGGTCAGCTAGTATCCATCACACATAGTGACAATTTTTACCACATATAACTTGGAATTTAGGTACCAAATCAATAGTCCAGTTAGTCGCTTTCCTGTAGCTCATGATGTCACACTCCCACTTCCCGTTACGCTTCCTCAAACCAACCATCACATATTCAAGAGTGCTAAACTTGCTGAATTCTGTACAAGCATTTGTTGCTTCAAACATCATGGATAAATGACATTGATATACACAGAGCAGGCTAATAATACCTTGTAACAACACTGCTCAAATGCAACAATATCACCCAAAATACAAAGAAAATAGCGTGCACTTTAACAGACACGGGTCTGGACAGCAATGCCCATTAGGTGGCGGCTGGACCAAGATAGTACACATAGTGCAAATGGCCAGAATATTGATCGGGTGGGAAAAAGAATATCATGATTCGCTTTTAGGTTAAAAGACATGGATAGGGTTGAATTGATTGATCATAATATGGACGTTGTCAAAATACATGGTCTGTATCTCATTCAAGTGTTTGTAGCATATGATGAATGTAAATTAGAAATATACCAGTTGTCCAATTATACAGGGTTTTCTTTTACATCGTCCTGTGGCTTATTTAGTTTCTGAAGAAAAATTGTTGATTTTCACAATTTCATTTACATTTATAGTTGACTCCTAGTAAAAAATTACTGAAAGACTACAGGTGAAGAAAACAATTCTGCCAAAATATAGAAATAGTTTTTTAAGGCCATCATTTTCTTTTGAACAATTAAGAAGAGATGATTTTGAGAGTGATAGGGGAAATTAATGAATGAATGATTCTGTTAATCCTTCAAATTGGCAGTTTAATTTAAACTAGATGTAAGCTCTCTTCTCCAAAGTTTAAAAGTAAGTTGTAAACTTAAAGCTCCCAAGGTAACAAAACATAGTTTCTCTTTATAATTGCTCCTTAGCTTTGTAATTTTCTTACAGTTTAATCCACTCCATATCAGACTCTGACTCTTTCCCAGTTTTTAGAAAGGGCTGAGTACTTCAGCTATGGTCTGTGTCACAAACCTAAAGATGCAAATTTACAGATCAGGCCAGGCAGAAAACATAGAGGAAAAGATTACCCTACCCATCTTCTGCAATTTTATTATCTTATATGAAAGTGTGTCTTCATTGTTGATTTGTCTTTACTCTTAAGTTTGCACTATCTGCATGTAAATTGACTGAACATTTCATCTCAAAACTAATTAGTTTATATAGGTTAATCGCTGAGAATTTAAATTTCGCAAAGATGTATAAAGATGCAAAAAGGGTCACTCTTAACGTCTGTCTTAAGAATGGGGGCAACAATTATGCAAATTACAATCATTTTCTATTGTTCGCATTGAAAATAAATCATAGGTGTCTTGTTAAATCGCTGATTCTTGGCAAATGTAATCCTCTCCAAATGATGTCATTTTACAGTATTTAGAATGATGGACTCATAGTAAAATCACTGTGACATTTGGGTGTGGTCTCATTTCAACCATAGCCTTCCTCTCTACTCTTCTTCAACAGTCTTGTTTTCTTTTGCTGATCATCATCTGATCCCTACCACATGTCACATGGAGTATCAACAAAGCCCTCATGTCAATGCCCAGGATCTTTTTCCCCAGACTTATCCCCCTCTATACCCTTTAATGCGGCTATACCATATACCAGAATGGCTTGCGGACATTATCAGTACATATGTCCAATCCTGGACAATATCCATGTAATGTCGGGATCATTATGTTGTATGAGTCTAAGCATTTATGGAGTAGTCCCATATGGGAGTTTGGTTGTACTGATACTGTATGCCTGCAGGCATGTGATGGAGCCCGGGTATGAGACGCCTAACCTGTACAATACAAAGCCTGCAGGTTCAAACGTTAACAAAGTTACGAATACGTTACAGAAACTGTTGTGCCCAAACATAGAACTTACAACTTTTAACTTTTGACCTGTAATAAGTTTGCACAAACTCATCCAAAATAACCAGAATTGAAATGCTGTAAATAAAATTGAATATGGAATTGTTGAAATTGACAAACATTCCTGTAAAATCATTTTTAATATCAATATAATTGTTGCTAAGCAGCCAGACCAAGCAGTATCTTGTTTTATGTAGCACTGTTTAATAAAATCTTACTAGAGAATTAAATATGAGTTAATGGAAACCAAAGTGGACCATTTTGACGAACTCTAAGGCACATGATTCTTGCAGTTACAACAATAGTAATCAAGTTTACCTCATATTGAATCATTTTTACACTTTTCTTTTCCCGAACCTATTTCCTTAAAACCGTACTAGTCAGTTGGTTAATTTTGTATACAATTGCTTACAACCCTGAACCAACATAACATTTCTTTAGATGTGTAAAACAAGAGTTGATCTGAAATGTCTCAATCAGAAGGGCTTTAGGGCACATTACCAACGTAACAATGGTACATTGTGAACATTCCAGACATGTTACAGAATGCTGTTGCAAAGTGCGCAGATTCAGTGGTGTAGCTACCAGTTGAAACTTGTGCACTGTATCATGCCAAAACACGCCCCAGTCTGCCTCCTACCTCACCCGGCCGCATCGACACATTTCACTTCTCTGAGTTTCTTTGGTTCTTTAGAACTGTGCCAATTCAGTCATCGGTCATCAAGTACCCTTCATCCAAAACTGCAATCAGTTGAATACTATTCACTTCTGAATGTAGCGTGTCTATTTACAACTTGTTTGTTTGAAGATGTCATTGAGAGGAGTAAACCCAACCTAAATCTTGTGTTGTTCTGATTCTACAAATTGTTTTCCCTTCTCCTTTGAACGTATCAGATTTGTGAATTTTCGTATTTCAATCCAATCTTGTTGAAAAAAATCAATTGAAAAGAATAGAATGTAGAACGTATCAAGTTGAAAAAGCAAGGGAAGGGAGAGAGGCAAATGGCCTGAAGCCAGCGGCTATTGCTTACCGTGGTAGCTTTCCCTTTGTGGTACTATGAATTTGTTGTATTTGGCTAAAGGGTGTGTTCTGAAGTGTTATAAGAATATCTTTTTGAAAGGGAAATCAGGTTCTTTTGAATAGCTTGTCCGGCCTGATTTATTCATGTAGAGGTAAATGGATCGATTGGTCAGTGAAACCAGATCTTAAGTTTGGAACCAAATTCAAGTTCTTGAGGTAGGGGTTTTCATGGAATGGGGAAAAAACTGATCCAAAGTGCACTTTTAGTGTGTGTGCACTGGTATTCCTGAAACAAGATACTAATGAATATTAATGATGGTAAATTAATACTAAACTGATATAAATGAGAAGTCGCTGCTACCCTAATCAAGAGCGAATCAAATTGGTCATATAACACATATGGATTGCAGTATTGCATGACAGACTGATCTCCTTCATGACAAACAAACAGATAAAGTGCACAACCATAATTTTACATTTATTTAACTTAAGTACAGGCATAATCAATGGGGAAAATACAATACTTTTAAGGTTCTATCAGACTCATTACCATAAAATTATACCCTTATTGATAAAATATTTCAAAATCTGGCTTTGTGGAATTATATTTTCATTTGTACACCCATGTTTCATATTTAATTTTTTCTGACAAACTGACAAAAAAACAGAATGACAAATTGTTCAGCTGGTGTCTAAATTATTCTTTATTTGGACATTTTGAAGACAAAACCAGTGGATTTGATCTAGCTTTTGTTGGAAATAAAGACAAATAATCAGTATTTTTTCAAAGGGAAGTCATCATCCACTTTGATAGGTAGTCTGTTCTTAACCAGATAAATATGACAATGAATTGTACAACAGATAGGTGTCAACATTTCAAATAAAGGAAGTACTAAACAAATTACAACAACAAATATTTTCAACAAAGTAAAATGTTCATAGTTCAATACTTTAATTCTAAGTTAACAGTGAAGCTAGCGCATGAGATTGTTGCCAAACTGCTTTAAAAACAGCCTATTATCTAATTGATTGCCTTTAGTATCCACTCCATATATATCAATACTCAAGATGAACACTTTTCATGAATATTCGTAATGTATAATTAATGTGTGTACACATTTTCTCAAATGGTAGATCTTTATTCATTACATTTTGGTTTCTGATTTGATGTTAAGCCGCTGTAGATCTTGAGTTAACAATCTGCTTTGATATGACATTAAATATAAATTGCTTTAAATATGTTTGTTCTTGGAGGTAAGTATCAAACAGATACAAACGCTTTACATCTTATGATTGTTGATAAATGGACATAATGGTAAACAAAATATCCACTCCGATCTGCAAAACGTGTAATCATTTACAACTTTTTCAGACTAAACAACAGGAAATAAAACCTAAAAGACCCAATTTTCTTCAATTGAATTTATGATTGTGTCCATTTTTGACAACTGAACACATATCTTTCAAGTATTTGTAAATATTATTGTAAAAATTGGTTAAAACACCATATCTAAGTAAGAGCATGGTGAGAGTTAATAAGTGAGAGAGTTCTAACCGAGTGCCTTTGTGAGTGAATGCGCTATTGATGTGTTATGTTCTATCAACGGTGGTGTCATCGGTACTTACAGAGTAGTTCTAGTATCTGCAAACACCTAAGTATCATGCATACGTTTCCTGAATAGTATCCAAAATTTATGACTTTGAATTGGCTGCTTATCCTATGAATTTTGATTTTTTTTTGTTAAATGGCACTTATCTTGGTGGCCACATGGCAGAACATTGAACTAGACGACCCCCTTCAAAGTCGTCGAGGCATAGGAAGCACATTTTCTGTGTGTGTTTTTAGCAGGTCAAGCACTGCACCTGTGTTTGATCTATCAGAGAGACAAAAAACAACAGTCAATTTTGCGGATTGGTAATTGGTTGACAATAAGCACCATTATGCCGGCTATCAGTGACAAATCAGAGCATGCTGACGCTCTTCCCCATGTTATTCTTTCATCTGTATCTTCTACTACTTACTACTGTTTTTCTTACACAGTGTCAAGATACACTCGTGTTTTCTCCACAAGTTTTCAGCCTGGTGACAGCGCATGGCATGCGTCTCTCTCGTCACTTTTTTTTCTTTGTTTGTCTTTTACCTGCCCCGACGGATAGCGAGCAAATTGTGGCCCGTTTGTTATAGCCATCATTTGGGATACTAGAGAAACATAAGTCTGTAAATGTGCGTAGCGAGTGTAAACACTGGCCGACTAGATGTAGAAATGACTCTTATAGTATCAACACTGAACAAACGTTGGTTAAGTAAAGACAAGTATCATGGACTTTAACAACTCGCTGTTTTGACTAGCTGTTTCTTTGATCTAAAGAGCTTCTCGGGCACAAAAAGTATTTATCTTACAGGGAAACAATTTTGCCACTTCGAAAGTGTTCTTGTAAACATCTCTCAAGCAACAGGAAAAACATTTTCAATACAGGAAACCTCAAATCTCTTGATATCACTTTTTGTTGTTATGGGCCTTTTTGTCCAGACAAAAGGTCAAATTTGACGATTGCATTAAGCCAAAATGACAAGAAATCATGCACGTTTTGTGGTTGATAGTTGCATAGAAAATTTGAAAAGGTATCGATAAGATCTGTATTGAATCAGCATTTGAATAGTCCCCACTTTGATATATTGCTAGTAATTTCTCGATAGAGATGGAGCAGCGCTATCATCCTGATAGGTAATTTCCCCACGGGTTTGCCGTATCTGTGCGTTTAGGGGGCTGTGTAACAACTAAACCAAGGTATATCTATCTGTGTGCTGTTAAAAATCACCTATTAGTAGCAATAACACCTTTGTTGCAAATCACCCAGCATATGATAATGTACTTACTCGCAGAGTAAAAGAGTGAAATAACTTTGAATAAATGGAAAACTCACTGGGGAATTGTGTTTTGATTTTGTTGTGTACAGGGAGCTGTCTCGGTTCATAGCGGCAGGCCGACTTCACTGTAAGATTGACAAGGTGGGAGGAATAGTGGAAACCAATCGACCAGACAGCAAAAACCACCAATATCAGGTACGTATGGGTGCTCAATCTGTTTGATTGAAAGCAAACTAGTACAGGTTCTTGAGGTTAATTCATTATATCAAATAATCTAATTACTTTGACATTTTCTGACCTCGGTATGACATTCACATGTAATCCAATTTGTTAAAGACTGGGAAATGGGAAGGTAACAACCGAACGGCTTTTTAAGAAATAAAAATGAAAACAGAGCTATGGATATATGTACACATTTGAATGCACCATGCCACTTTGACCCACACAATGCTCATTACATAGATCATAGCCAACAAATAACTTGGAAAGGTCCATTTACACTACCATAATGTTGCATTCGCAATGAATTTTGCGCCAAGTGCATTTCAGGTTAAATTAAACAGTATTGTGAAGATGCAATGCAGTCACAACGCAATCACTGTGCAGCTAGTGTAATGAGGCAATGTAATACTAGTACGAAACGGAACGTAAGAATCATTGCAATCTATGATGGTAGATTGTTCAACAATTTATATTTATTTTTATTCTATTACAAAAACATGCAAGGAAAGTCTGATTAATCAAATGTTCTACCCAAAGAACAAACCTATTCCAAATTGATGAAATGTCTATTAGAATTAGAAGATATCAATTCAGAAAAACATAGGTGAATTCTCAAGAAAAAGAAAATCAAAATAAGCTTGACGTTTTAAAGTTTAATTTGTTCAATCTAAGCCGAATACATTCAAACTTTTAACTAAACATGAAGATTTCATGCTCATGGGCTTAACAAACTCAATTTAGCAAAAAAGAAAGTCGTAGAGAGAGAGATTAATACACACAGACGTTGATAAAATAACACCGGATGAATAGAGCCCCTTAAAAGATCTACACATACAGTGCAAGATACAAAAGCAAATTCATAAAGTGCCCCTAGCAATTGAAACCATTTCCTCCGCACATGTGCCATTTTGCAGAGTTTAAGTAAAAAAAGGTCACTAAATGATATGCGTGATTTAATCCAAGTGGGAACCTCGATCATAGACATAGAATCTATAGATATGATTGTAGTACTTATAATGAAACTACCAAAATGATCAGCTTTTGGGGAATATTTTGCAAGAGAATTATCACCGCAGGCTATTATACCTTTTGACAAATACGATTGAATGGAGTAGCTAGGGAGCTGTACATTAGTAACATAGAAGCAAACTTTTGTATGCAGTTGATGACGACTTATCAAAACGAGATCATTTGTGAACCAAAGTGCATCCGCTCTCTTTTGATGAAACTGGGAAGACGAAAGTGCATGGTATACGTGGTGTATTTAGGTTAACAATAATTGCACTTTTGCCAAGTTTTTGGTAATGGCCAAATTGATGAGGATCACAATAGTGAATTATCACTCATTTTTGTGTTTTATTTGTTTAGAATGAGTTGATTGTCATAACACATAAGATCATATCTCTAGGCATTTCTATTGTTTGTTTATGACACATTGTCAGTTAGACAATAGCAACAACTAATTTTTGGTGTCACACCACAGCAAGTTCAAACTTGCCCTTGTGCGGCCACTGGTCCTATCAAAACTTTTTCACCGCCACAATCTTATCTAAACAAGATCAGCATAATTCCATATCAAGAATCGGCAGTGTGTGCTTAGCTACATCAACGACTTTTTCAACATAGAGTTGTTCAAATTAGCAGCGTTAACCTCGGAATAGAAGTCAACATATTTTAATTATCCCTACTAGGGCTTGCTTTATGTGCAGTGATTTGAAGTTCTTATCATCAAGTGTTGAGGATTTCCCCATAGAAGTCTCGAGTAAATTAACTTTCACATTTGAGACATGATGTTTTCTTTTCCCTTGTCATTTTCTTGCCAATGTGTTTATTAAAACTCGGCACCATGGGGTAGCAGAGTGCGCGGGATTGACAAATGTAGCAATCAAGAAACTAAATGAACTTCAATGATGATATGAGTCCGTGGAGACCTTACCGTTGCTAAATGGTTTTTGACCCGTTGGCAAATACAAATCACAGGGACTCAATCTAGGGGTGTTTGGCAGATAATCTGATGTTGTTACAGTGTTATTTATTGAAGTGTCAAATAGGGTTATCCAGAGGAAATTGTATAAATGATGACATTTGGTGTAGATGTGATAAAGTATCTTGGCGTAATTTGATGTGTGAGATTTTAAGCTTTGATGTGCTTAGGTATATTTGTATTTTTATAAAAATATGTTTAGGCTTTGTTCATTTGTAGTTTTTAGTAGTTTTCAAGAAAGGGCATGCACAATTCACTTAAAATTGTATCAATTCATGTGTCATAAGGGAAAAAAATAGTTACGACATTGGAAAAAGAATGAATTTTCTACTTATGAAGCGGGTTTGCTCAGTTGCATAGTTTGCATAAGACTACATTGATAATGTGCCGTTGTTGCTAATGTGTCTATGCCTGTGCACTTGTGAATGTTTGAAAGGATAGTTGGCTGACTGGATGTGTGCATGCATACATCGGAGTTGTATTGTTATGATACATTGTCAGAAAAAATTTGGGACAAGTCATCAAAGACAACTTTTCTCTATGATGATTTGTCTGAATGATCAAGACTTGATAAAAAATGTGTAAATGATTCAGAAGATAGGGATGTCTCATTAGTTCAATGCTTCATAGTTTTCCTGCAAACCTTTAGGAAGTCAGCCCTAGACAGATATGTGAAGAAGGAAGTTTTACTTGAAGGGCTGGGTTTGTACTTTGTAGTCTTTCTTTACTTGACAAATAAAATAAATGGCTAAAACAGGGTTGAAATTTACACAATGATGACATCTGTCCATACTTGGTTCTGGGGTCCTTTCCCCTTTTGTTTAGCATCACAAATGCCCTTTAATCTTTTGAATTGGAAGTCCAATTTTGATTTGGTTTTCATGAAAATGAAGCTCTTATATGTTTAAAACCAAAATATTAATTTAGTATTATCTGAAAAACAACATATTTAGCTTGACGGCATCACATATTCAGTCTTCATGAGGCCTCAGCCCCAGAGTTAAGTAACATTCGTTTTACGTGGCAATGCTGTCAGTAGTGGCGTAACTCATTTGAGCTCAGGATGGGTAAACCCATGTGCACCTTGGCTTAGAGGGCAACCAGCCCTGCGCATTATAGCTATGTATAATTTGTACCTAAAACGAACCTTACAGGGGCAATTACCTTACTTTAGGCTTACTGGTCCAAAGGCTCCATTTTGGGCTTGGGGCTCCCTGGTCCAAAACTAGGCCACTGGCTGTCAGCCAGCCAGAAATCACCCCTGGATTGTTGACATATCTCCCTTCCATTTCACTTTCTTTCACTCTGTTATCGTTATTTCTCCATCTTGTTTAAATCACCCCAGCTAGCTGCTTGTTTAATTACCTTTTGTTTTCCCTGAAGTGGTCATCCCACTGTGAAATGACATGGTCTGACCCAGCACTGACCATCTCTTCTTGATATCCCTCCCTCATGTGGCCATAGTATCTAAATAAAGACCCTTCACAATATCTCAGTGAAAATACCGGTAAATCCTACCAATTAACCTCAAACAAAACTCATTTGAGTTTCAACGTAAATTTGTCGCAGGACAAAAATAATTTTCCCCTGGAGCTGAAATTAGACAACAGCCAAGGTTAAATCAAGCTAATTATTGTTAGCGATTCCATGTATGGTATGTTAAGTTGAGCTCTTTTGACAATTAACCTCCCAATGCCGCAATCAATGTACAAAATAGTGTTGTGAACTACTAATAAATCTTTCAAAATGAAAATAAGTTGACATGTTTATAAAGGTGAATTGAAACAGTCACAAATGCTCAATTTTGAGTCAGAGGGTCTTACATAGGGTGTATTTTTTCTCTCAAAATATCTGAAATCAAATGTTGTCGTGTTCAGTACCCCACGTGTTAGTCATGCCCCCAGCTGATTTTGTCTGATGCCTAAAGGCAACAATCAACTGACTTGGGGTATTCAAGAGAAAAACGCAGTGTTTTTTTTGCTGCTAGCATTATTGCAAAGCCAAAACCACTTGAGGAGGATTTCCACTTTTGGAAGCACTTAATTACACTGTTGTTTTTTCATTATGACAATTATTAGCGTTTGTTCTCTAGTGCCAGATCAACACAGCCTAATAGATTATTGGATAGGTGCATAGCAGTATGCAGTGTTAAGTACAAAATGAAATTGTAGCATCTGTAGCGAAAGCTTCTCTTGATAGACAGCCGCTCCGAGTACCAGGGTCATGTCAGGTCACTAGATATTGACTTTGTATAAAACAATGAAAAGGAGCAATAATGTGGAATTAATAACTATGTAGCAACTTCAGTGTACTCTCAGTTAAACAGGCTCCCCGCACCCTCCGACGACTAATTCTCTATTCAGCTGGACAGTGTTAAATTATGTGTCCTGTTAACGTTCATGAGCTAATGTGTAAATTATTCTTTTCATGTTGGTGTTTCAGTTTCATTTTAATTATGCATAGATAGATCTTGGTTTGGAAGTGAACTAGAAAAAGGGTAGAGAGGTTTTGAATGTGAAACACAAATTCTATGCATTCTTGTATCAGTTAAATTGCATGTAAAAACATCATATTTGATGTTTATCAAGGTGTACCATTAACAAAACCATAATTTTAAATCGGAAGTTCATAATCCTACTTAGATTTGTTTGTTCTAAAACAAACTGTATGAGTAGGATAGCAATCATTAATGATCTGGTAAAGTCTTAGATATAATTAATCTTAACCCTGATCACATTTGATGTGAGGTTTTTAAGATAATGGGAAGGATGCAAATTATATAATTTACAAATATAACAAAAAAAATTGCAGATGATAAAGCAAAACATGTTGTTTGGCATTTGTAAAGCATTTGGTATGGAATAACTAAGAAATGGTAGTTTTTCATGACTTTGTATATGAAGTGTAAAGGTTTGCATAGTGGGAGAGTTTAAAAGACAACATCTTCAGAGAATTGAGCGGAACTTTGCCTCTATTGCTGCTAACTTTAATTGCCACATTATGTTCCTGACACTTCCTGTTGCAAAACAATAATCTTGTGCGAAAGGACAATGGACTTGGTTATTTAACTTGCAATTGAAATTTGCGATGTCGTTATTGAAATATCTGATTTTGAATATTTGTAAATTGGTTTGAAAGTGAATTGGTACATTTCAATTGCTTTGTCAATATATCTTTTTGATGTGAGTGGCTGTGCACACTTTCAATTTGCTCTTCAATATATCAACTTGCTGTTGATTTATATTGAATGAGAAAAAACACCACAAAGGCACCACTGTGTTTTTAATACTTGCCGTTTTGTTAATTCAATTAACATACACAATGTAGATTTGATGCAAATGATTTGAATTAAATATGTGTACTTTTGTTTTTATCTGTTTGATTTGACAGGCTACCATTAAGCAAGGGGACATCCTGCTGAACAGAGTGCAAAAACTGAGTCGAGTCATCAATATTTAGAATGTATTCAGACTGCCACAAATGGCAAAGTGGGCTGCAAATGGAGCCAGTGGGTACCAGGACAAGCTTGACATTTAAAAATAGTCAGAACTGATATTTTTAATCAAGTGGACTTTTTGCAATTAAGGAGATATGTAAAACTGTAATCAGATCTGGTATTTAAAATGCCTGATAGAAAGTATGAAACTCTCTTGACTTGAGAATGAAGACAAAACACAAAACAAGTTTTTCCCCATCTCCATGCACTATAAAGTCTGATAGTGCAGCAGGCAACTAAGTATACTCTGGAGTATTACTCTTGCTACAACATTGCTACAGTCTGATCCGAAGAGAGAGTGGACCTGATATCAATACGCTTCTGTACATACATGCCCGCGATATGACACGTCTTAATACAGGCGTGTGGAAATACTAGCGCGAGTAAGCAAGACGCAATCATGATGAGCGCGTATAAAGTAAAGACGCGTTTTGACGTCAGGTCCACTCTCTGTTCGAGTCAGACTGTATGTTGGACTATTGCACATGGATTCTAAATACTCATGAAATACCTACCACTGTAGAGGTTGTGTCCTCTGCATGAAACCATTGCATTGTCCATGTACCTGAGAGATGGAAAAAAAGAAAACTCACTGTTCACCTTTAAATTTCATCAATAATATTTGACCATAAATAGATGTTTGTAAAACATAAAATTGTGAGGATTGTTAAACCTAGAGTGGCAAGATTTCTGGTGAAAGCTAGTTGGCTTCATTGGATTATGGAGTTCAACAAACAGAAATCTCTCGCTATGAACTTCCATTTGTTTAGAAATCTCTCAATTTTACGTTAATAATATTATTTCAAAAACTTCACGATTTGACTAAAAAGTAAACTTTGAATTTTAAAACAAAAAACAAGCAACCTTTTGTTTTCAGACAGTTTCAGTACACAATTGTCAATGCGGTTCCATTTTAGAAATATGCATGATATTGCGAGCAAAATTATTCTGTATAAACTAAAACAACATTTTGACATAAGTATACTCTGGAGTATTACTCTTCCTACCTACAGATACTCTGTTTGATTATAATGCACATGTACTCTCAATACTCATGAAATACCTACCACTGAACTAGTAGGTTGTGTCCTATGCATGAAACCACTGCATTGTCCATGTGCCTGAGAGATGGAAAAAAAGAAAACTCATTGTTCACCTTTAAATATCATCAATAATATTTGTTGATTAATAGATGTTTCTAAAGCATGAAATTGTGAGGATTGTAAAACCTGAAGTTGCAAGATTTCTGGTGAAAGCTAGTTGGCTTCATTGGATTATGGAGTTCATCAAACAGAAATCTCTCGCTATGGACTTCCATTTGTTTAGAAATCTCTCAATTTTACATCAATAATATCTATTTCAAAAACTTCACGATTTGAAGTAAAAAGTTACTTTGAATTTTAAAAGAAACAACAAGTAACCTTTTGTTTTCGGAAAGTTTTAGTATAAAATTGTCAATCCTATTCCATTTTAGAAATATGCATGATATTGAGAGCAAAATTATTCTGTATAAACTAAAACAACATTTTGACATGTTTGTTGGTTTCTAAATATTCCCTACCGTGCTCTTACATGTATTTGGCTAAAGTTTTATGTATTTGTACTTTGCTACAAAAGGTCTTCAATTTGAGGATGTGATAATTGAGCTGTATATTTAGATAGATGGAGTAGTATTAAGATAGATAAGTGTAGCAGTATGACAGGTTGTCATACCATGTTAGTTTTTTGTCAATAAAACATCAAGTTTGTTCAACAACAGTTGTCATTTCTGTGTTTGCAAAGTTTCAATATGTATACAAGTATGTGTGCATTTGTATGATTTTCAATCAAGCGTTATATGAAAAGTGGATAAAAAGTAAACTTGTTGTAGTGAGTGCACTTTTAGAAACACTTATTATTGTTAAACAGTATCAATATATTTTTCAAGTTTGCATTCAAATGCAATACTAATGATTTGTGAAAATAAATTGATGATTTATAAAGTAAATATTAACATTAAACATAAAGATGGCGTTGGTGCACACTTATCTAGTAACTTACAGGAGTATTTTTCAGGCTGCTCATTGTCTCTCTTGGTAAATATTCTGCAGCAACTTATTTTTTAAGATTTCAAGTCACCTTTTTAATACTGCATACACGTTGCTCTGCCTTAATTAAACAGTATCTAAACTAGAACCATAATTTTTTTTTATTCGCCCTGATACCATATGACTTTTATCCCTTTATCATGTTATTTATGTTATATTTAGTTTCTAAACTATCAATGTGTTTTCATAAACCATTAGTTTTGTATTTAAACATAGACTTGAAAAATATATAGATACTGTTATTACAAGTGTTCCTAAAAGAACACTCAGTACATAGTCGAAAATTGTTCTTCTAAAGCCATGTGTTTAGGCAGGTCGCTGACCCAAAGCGCAATGACACCGCCTTCTACCAAAGGTGTCAAATGTTGCTTAAACCAACAGACATTTTGACTTGACCTTGTTCGCTTCATTTCCAAACTCCATTAAATTCAAAATTGTGCATTTATAGGACCCGTTGTACCATTCCCAGGCGTATATAGTGTAATGATGATCATCATCCACTATCATTATACCCGTCATGTTTGTTTAAAGAAAGCTTACTCATGGACGCAATATTAGGACGTTTAGCCTCTCCCTCGGATCGAGTGAAAGGTAGCAAGTTTGCAACATAATTATACACTCATAAAAGAAACCGATTCTATACAAAACCTCATCAAAAATAGTAATTCTTTGCCCTTCAATGTTTCAAAAGTGACCCAAGTGGTGTTTCCTAAAGAAGGTTCTAAACGCCCTATTTCGGTTCTTTTTTTGACTGATTGGTTGTTTCTGCAACCTTTTACTGCGAAAATGTTCAGATCTTGCTCAACGTGGCAACTATGCACCAGCAAGTTACTCAACCTTTTCGCAGTGATGGAGTTTGTCTGATCTAACTTATAACATGATTAAAAGATTTAAAAAATATGCATATCATTGAAAGTATTATTGTATTATCACCTAATTCACAAATGTATTTTGAATAATATCTCTGTTTTAAGCTCCGCAGACAAATGCGTTCTTAAGGTGTAATCAAAATACACTTTCTCGGCAATCTGAGCAATAAGTCCAAAAACATTAATTAATTCAGAATCCAGTATTAAGCCCAGCGTATATAATTAGCATATAATTGTTCTTCGCATGTAACATTTGCATTTAATGATCTTGCAACTCTCAGTCATTATGGTTACGCTATTTTTCTTGAATTTCAAAGCGTCTTTCTTCCGCCTAGTCTTTTCCCGCGAGATAGGTTCAAGGCGAGTCTGGCCGAGTACGAGTCATCTTTTTCTCCGGGGGTTTTCCTGCTTGTTTTCTTGCCAAATATGACTATTT
>JAUMTS010195536.1:0-15163 GCA_032273385.1 Ophiopholis aculeata | reverse complement strand
TGTAAATTATCAGGCAAATACATTAGAAAAAGGACAATCACATGTGAAATTAGTTAAAGCTGTGTACCATAAGAATCTTACTAAGTTCAGAAAAAAATGCTTTAAAGGCTGTCTGAGCATTCACCAGTCGACATAGGATCTGACGGGTCTATATTTGTTTCAATAAAAAATGAGAGAGTGACGTGAGGGACGATTAAACAAAAAATACGGAAATAACGATGGAAATAGGAGAAACATTTATGGCGATTGACAATTATAAGATTTCCGTCATGATAAAAGTTTTAAAATTATAATAAAATTATCGCATAACTAATAACGCAAATAGATCATGCATAACTGTTTTTGATTGTATTGAACGATACAACAAAGCGCTTGTAATATAATTGATGCAAATATTTCGAGAAAAAAAAACATATTCAGAGCGCGGCTGTTTATTGCCTGTTGAGAATTCAAGGGTCCAGAAAACGTGACTTTACATTCTAAATCCTACTTTTGTTTTTTATCGTAACACTATCGTGCGTTAACTGACAACGTAAGGCTATATGGAGTGTTTAATGACTAAAGCAACTTGTTGCTCCAATATAAGTTCTGTCACTGTTTTTGCAGCCACGGAATATGTATACTTTTATCAACAAAGTATAATGTACACTTGTGTGATGTTTTGTTATATAATATGTATATCGGCGCCAATATCGAAACTCCTGAAACTGTCCCTGATTGTTGCTTATTTTATTTGTTAACTTATTTATCGATAAACACAAATCTTGTATTAGTACCTATGCTCCTAAACATAATGTACTTCACACTTAATTTAGTCGATGATGATAATTATTTGCTACGTAAAAAAACCGTTAAAGGTGAAATAAACTCAACCGAAATAGAGCGACCAGACTGGTATTTAAAGTTGATACTTTAAGATCCCTTAGTTTGCGCCCATTCCTGTGCGATAGTGCGATATATAACACACGTCTTATACTCTCATTGTTATTAACTACACTAAGCAACAGTTAATCATACAAAATGAACATAGTTATAAGTTTGTTGATATTATATTATAACTATACAGTTGTTTTTATTCTTTAAAGTAAATATACACATTTTCCTGTAGGAAAGATATCATTCAAATAGTGAATTGTTACAAGCAAGTACTTTATTTGAAATTTAATCGTCAAAGTACTGACTATGTTGACCAAGGAGGGACGACTGGGTTCTCACATTATATTATCAGAATCCATTAACGAGTTGGTTATGTTAACCACAGAGGGGAAAGTAGAGTTTAATATTTCCTTTATCCATTTATCTTATCAAAACCGGAAACAAAGTGTGATTGTAAATTCGGATGGTTCATCTAAATTGGAGAATAATTACATTTGTTGAGTATGTGATTAACAAACTGGAAAATCAAACTAGTGCTTTTTCAGTATTAAAATAGTTTTATTGTCTTTTTACATTTAATTAGTATGTGCTTATGTTTATATAAAACTAAAAAACACATGGTATGTATGCAATCAGTTGTACTACAATAGGCAGTTATGTTGTGTTTTTAAATATAAATTAAGCTGCCAAATTTGCAATTAATAAAACTTACAATTTTGGTATGTGTTTAACTGTTAGCCGATTAGTAAGAGAGTGTAGGTATTTCAAATGTTCTTTTAATATATTGAGTTATTCCATTACATATATTCCACGTACTTGATATCTTAAACTCCATTGGAACACAACACTATAGTTACTAAATAACGTTTTAATTTCCTTTTTTTATAGCTTCAACGTCTACATAGGTGAATTTAAGGGGTTTTTACATTTATAAAAATCCACAACTTCAAAAATGCAAAATTGCTTAATTTAAAATTACATACCTCTACCTCTGACCTTTCTATCTATGAGGAACCTCGTTTCCATTTATATTCACTAAATTTTCATATTGAAACAATTCGTGTGACCACTTACTGCCAACCAATAAGGGACTTCTAGATAATAAAAACAATGTCTCAATCCTGAAGAACTTTTTGTTTGATGCACAAACCTGTCAAGCGTACTACATTAAATGTTCAAAAACAAATGTTGTTACCATGCAGCATTACGTCGTGACTGCTTACGTCTTCATGCACTTTTTGTGTTTAATTTAGATCAATCCGACCAAGTTTAGTAATTCATGTTGATAATTTGCACTCGCTGAAGACATCCGATCAACATCCGACAAAAAACAACCATAGCATGCAACATTGATTGTGTTCTTATAATACATAACAACTTTACTGCTTTTTCACTGTCCATATATTTGTATTGGCTCAAGGAGAATTTGGATGCCACAATCTACAGCCTGTTGAAACAGGAAGTCGTAAATTGTCAAACAAAGTAACCTACATTTGAGCGCCAAATGTAAACATTGACTAGTGACTTGTTCACCTGCCCTGGGAGAATGCTCATTTCCAAACGTTTGCTATTCTTGCTCTTTATCAGACTTGGCTATTGTAAAGATGAACTAGATGCCGTCCCAATGCTTAAATAAATGGAATGAAATTACGAAACAGGTTGTTTTTTTAGAGTTTGTTTTTCTTAGCGCAATTAAGAATGTTTCAACAATCCACTATATGCAATGAATCGTGTTTTTCGTGATAGTGCGATACACTTACAATGATTAATCTGTAAGAGGTGGTGGTAACGTCGTTTTTAGTGAAACGAGGGATAAACATACAACATTCCATAAAATAGGAACACATTTTGTTTTTACAGCGAAAAAATGTTGAAACATCCAATGAATTGATTTATTGTTGATGTATTGCCTTACTCTTAAGTTGAATGAAAAAAGTATTCAAAACTATTATGTGTAAAGTCTTCAGTGTTTATTACAATATAATATATTCACTCGAGGAGGAGACAAATCTGCGTATCAATAGAACTAACAATTACTTATGTACTTGAATTTTCACCAGGAACAGCCAATATTTCTTTTACACAACTTGCACCATATTTTGCCTTTTGTCTGTACTGCATATCAATTACGTCTTTTGTGTTCACACGTGGTAAATTATGTACCATAAAAGGTATATAACTGTACATCGGGCTCTTCCTAGTGTTTAAAGCAGCTAGAAATATTTTTTGTTACATGGGCACCATTGCTCTGGACCAATGTAACCAATGCATTGACGATGATCATTATGTAAACCCCATGCATCCATTCAAACCAACATGTGTTGTTCCCTTTAGTAGTAGTTTGTATTGGAATGGTAAACGTCATTATTTTTTGGAATATAGCACCCTTAGTATTTTAAGAAAGGCTAAATTACTCATTTAAATACCGCATTCTAATTTACAATTCTTCCAAACGTCTATCATAATATTACTATATATGAACCATTTCTTAGGTTTGTCTGATCTTAAGTTCATTTTTCTTTAAATAAAAACCAAGCCATCTTATTAGGAAACTGTTTATCTAACATACATTCAGGCTCCACATATATGTATAAATCATGTTTATTTAGTCCTGCTTCTGTTTATTATGTCTCTTTGTTCGACAGGAAAGAAGAATATTGACATGTTTAAGCATTATAGTCGTTTACATAACATATCTATCTGTCAGTGTTGTGGTTTTAGACTTAGCGTTCCTTTTTCGGCAACCTGGTTTTTGAGTGCTTCTTGAACGAGCATTACAACAGCCAAAGCCGTATAAGAAGGTATACTTTACGATATGGTGCCTAATAAAGATAATGTCATTTAAAACAATATCATCTTATGTTTATATTTTTGGTAATATCCTAAACTGAAATAATACATAAAAAACAAGTATCTGCGGACTAAAAGCAACAAATTCAGTACTTACACTTATTGCTCATCGTTAAACCGAGATACTGTAATGAGACCCAATAAAGCAGTCCTCCATAATTATGCTGTATTTAAATGTGAATATTAGTGCAGTATGTGTAATGAGATGTTACTGTAAAGCTAAAATTAAATGTAAAAAACAGTTGATTGTTAAATCGATCTAATACAAAAGATAAATTACACTCGTATTACTTTTTGATACAAGAGGTAAATATCTTTACAATCTTTTTGAAACGCAAAATTGGTAATAGAGTTTAATTAATCATGATAATTTAAGATATAGCAAATTCTAACCCAGTCATGCATATAAATAGTAGGGTTTGTTATTACCTATCATAGTACGGTCAAAGCGATTTGAAGTTTAACAGACACTGCTAATGTCATATTTTTCTAAGATTTCACAAACTATGAAAGTTCATCTGTGTTGGTAGATATAATAACTTGAAGTTTAGCTTATAATCTCAACACATTTATTAAACGTACCTCTAAACTGGGAGCCAAAGCAGGGAGTCCAGTAAAGGAGCAGGGCTGTCGAATATTCAAGCAGAGAAGATACAATTGGCAGATTTATTCTGAACTGATTAAAAGCGTTTGAGTTCTTTTGATGACATTCCATAACACTTGACATGATCAAGGGGAATGAGTCGTATGTTTCTATTATTACTTTTGAGTTATCAGGCAATAAAGGTATTTTAAAGTTAAAAGGTGATCAACTCTTTATGTATTTTATTGTTCAGGGAAATCATAGATTTGTCATATCTCTGGAACCAGATGTCCGATTGTGGTTGGGTTTTAATCAAAGTGTAGAATTTTTAATTGGCAATTAGGTTTTGTGAAAAAGTTAAATTGAAAAATTGTCGACATAAGACTCATTTCAATTGATAGTGTGACAAATATGGCATTGCCGTTGTATAGGCGTGACAAAAGCGATGCACGTACTATATATGTGGCGCCTTGTATCTTGATCGAGATAGCAAAGCAGTCTCCATAGGTTGCGAAGCTGGTTATTTACAGGAGAAACATGAGAACTCTCTTGCTTTGACATAGTCATGTTAGTATCAAACAAGACACCAGGGTTCCGCACATGACTAGATGGTACACTGTCACCGACATGGAGTTGTAATATAGGAAGCTTCTGAATGTTCTGTCGGCTGCCAGCGATGAACAAATGTAAGCAGATTGTGGCCACTAATTTTTGTGATCTATGATGTTTTTGTTATTATTTGAATTTTCAAATAAGAACTATGTTGATTATCCCTTTAAGCCATTAAACTATAAGCTCTAATTTAATCTAATATTTAGAAGTACAGGAGATTGAACTTCATTACTGGCAACTCAATTTCAATAAGTTACCTCATTTACGGCGAGCATTTGACGCCACTAACATGTTTTCACAATGCCTTCGAATTTTATCATACCATTAGCGATCGCCTTTTTTGTATAATTACGGGATTACCTTTTCAGTGTTAGCTTTATCTATCACCTTCAAGTTGTTACTGGCTAATCCATCAGATAAAAGTAACTTGTGTATTTTGTCCATTTGCTGCTGCAATATTTACACAGTTTTATTTTGCTTAACCTACATCACTAATTCACCGAGGAATTGTAAACAAGTTAGACGGATTTTATCTCTATCACTAAGAAACTGATTTGCGTGGATAATAATGTCCCTATTTCACTCACATTTTCCTTTGGCTCGTCTGCTTACCCTACTTGTTGTGCATTGTAAAAATAGTATAGACCAAAGTCAACCAATTCTGCTAGCCAAATTAGTTGAACAAGTAAATGACATTTTTGTTTGTCTTGAAGTAAGATCAAAACAGAAGTAGTTAACAAGAAACGTTGTTATGGTCAGTAAATTTCATTTTCTATATACAAGCATTTTTTTGTTTGCATTTGAACGTTCAGATGTAATATGAAATTCTATCTATATATCAATGCTGTGTCTATCCACTGTTTTATTGTAATAATCCAACACAAGTTGAGAGGTTGAAAAACGGCAATAGAGGGCGCAGTAGTGAACACCATATGTTGTGTAATATATCAACTTCTCACTCTCTCCAATGTTTCACTTAAACAGCGCCAGACTCATATGTCTACCTGAGAAAGCTGAGCCATCTGTGTAGCATATGTTTTAGTTAGAAATTGAATCTAAATTATGATCAATATTTCAAAAGGTTTCGATGGTACAAATGTGTATTTAACAGTGTTGTGTGTAATTTTCCTTTTTTATATTTATCATGAGTTACGTACTGTCTACGATACATTGATACCACGTTACCATACTCAATTGAAATAGAAACCTGAAAAATGTTCATGCTGTAGGATAACAAAAGAAGTCAAGGATATAATGAATAACGTAGATTAGGATTTTAATATCAGATACGTTTATCTTTGACGTATATAGTTAATGTACCTAATGACAGTTGTTGATTTCTTTCATAAAATATGCTTTTCTTTAACATAATATTGGTAGCGTAACATATGGGAAGTTATAAAGGTAATGAAATGGTCTATACACTTGGCACACCTGGTCTTATTTCAACGAATGAAATTAAAAACCAAAAAATTTAGTGTTAAAAGATTTTAAAAAAATTAGCTTTTGACCATATTATACATTCGCGTGATATAAAATTCTTTATACAAGTAATACACATACAGATGAATATAGTAACATATATATATGTAAATAGTATGTCTACAAGAGTTGCTATATTAGTCAATCAAACACACATTTATCTGAGACACATTATGTGACTAGGAATATCAGTTATTTTTTAATGGTAAAATAGTATAATAATACTAGTTTTACACAGCTCTTTCTAACACAAGCATTTTCAGTTTTTCTCACCTTTTTCTCACTATTTTTGTAATAATTGTATTCATACACTGAGATGTCGTTTTAGAGACTAAAGCAAAATCGGTTAAGTTTCTTGGGAAAGTGGGTATAACAAAACATAGAATAACCTGACAATGTGTTTTATTTTGTAAATTAAGAAATCTACATGTGAACATACAATTTATGTTGTTGAAATGCTAAGAATATTAACTTCAATATACTTTTATTTAATCACTCTTTTCGTTGCTGTGTTAGGGCAATTTTAAGAAGTGGAACGATGTTCAAACCATTCCAAAGTCTAAGGTTAGTGTAAACTCAGTATCTTTTTTCAGATATTACGCTATAACTACTGATCTGTTTGATATAAAAGTACACATTTATATGGTTGAGATCAGTGGTTTCAGAGTTATAGCTGAATCCTATTTTTCTACAAATAAGGAGTTTACACTATCGTTAAACTGCCAGTAAATGCATATAGGTGTCTGTAACAGTGTACACAATTTATTTAGTTGCGTGTAATTGATTGATAGACAGGAATCCTTGAAAAGTGATTTTTAATAAACATGTATTCACAAAGTGGTATTGTTTGACAATAAGAAATGAACACTTAAGAAAGGATTTGAAATGGACTTATTTCTAACACTACAATGTCTCTCGGCAACAATGGGGGAGTGGCGACATAGACAATTCACATACAATATGGAAGATAATGTTATTAACATTACATCCAAAATATTCGATTGGCCCCCTTTGCCCCAAAAAACTATTTTTGCAGAGTATAATACTTTTAGACTCACCCTGTATATAGTCTTTATATCACTGCCACTATTTTACTAATGCATTTCATATTCCAATGATGTTTGCCTATAATGTCGATGAAAAATCTTAGAAATGAAAATAAAAAATCACCCCATAACTACGTAAATGACATATTCGTATTGAACGTTTCAGATTGTTCCCTTTTTATGCCTTAACAAAATGGCCTCAGAGTTCTTTAACCATTCGCAACTTTATAGACTCAATAATTCTATTTTTAGACTGGCATAAGGTTAAGACGTCGTGATAATGACAAAGATTGTTACACGCTTGTTATATTAGGTTTATCAAAATTCAACGGTATGCAGGTTAGTACTTTTTAATATTTCAAAATCATGAATATTGTTTATGGTTCCATATGCCATAAATAGAGTATTAATACGACATTGCCAAATGCTTTTAGAAATACGGTAAGTACGGTTTAGTATGGTTTGTCATGGCTGTGTCAATTCAGTTTAGAACTGAACAGGCATAAAGGTCTACACTATAAAATTTGTTCTATACTCATCTGACTAGCTACAGTGAAAACAATGATTATAAAGTTCCCATTTAAATATAAATACCAAAAGGTAAAACAGCATTATACAAAGTAACTAAACTACCGTCTTCACATAACTTTCAAGCAAGTTTGACCCTTTTTACCAATTTGTTGTACATGACTATAACTAATGCCAAAGATGCATTTGCTTTTCAATAATGTATACTTTATATTTACATTTGTGTAATAGTTCAAAAAATTAGAGAAATCAATAAATACAAATTAACCTTATTAAGTCCTTCCTGAAGGGAAAATTTAAATAACAGCAACAACAAAAATATATTTTAGATCGATGCTGTGGAACGGAGGATATATACTATTGTATGAAATGACGCTTTCTCTTTACTGCAACGATGTGTAATAATTTCTGCCCGTCAATGTTGCGGTACTTGACTGCCACAGATATTGCTCTGTCAAGATAGTAAGGTCAGATCTAATGTATATGAAAGCCTGTATTTAACATATCTACCGACGTCGAGACACATTCATTCCAATAGGCACCATCATTTAGGCTGACAGCAGATTGCATTTACCCATTCTTTAAACTTTATACTTTAATTTATAAACACAATAGACATTTTTCAATCTATTAATGCAGTACAACTCAAGTCTCAATTGGTTATTCCCCACTTTCATTTACAAGATATATTTCACTCCCAGCCTGGGATTGTCTGTCATTAACAGTATACAGCGCTTCGAAACATATTCAATTTACATGACCATAGTTAACTGATAAAGTGAACATGATTAACAACAATACGGTACATGGATTAGATTGAAATTACATCTTAGTTGTGAAAAGAATAATAATAATAATGATATGGCGTTAATAATGCACCCTTTTTCCAGAGTGTACACAGCGCAGACCGTTATTATTACGCTGCCATCAGGAAATCGTCAGCACTTTAACTAGGTCACTTGCAACCAACGACCAACAACTTGCGTAAACTTATAAGCACTTAGCTACCCCACTAATACAGCTACCCAATGCGCTCGGGTCAACGAAGCGAGACAAGTAAAACGATTTGCCTAGGTTCACAATACGTTTACCGTAGCAGAATTTTAACTCATAACATTTAAAATACGAGCCCTTAGCTATTCCATTAGACCACGCTTGCCTTGTCTCAAGGAATTGTTTTTTATTGGCTTTAATGTTACTTGTATTCAAACTATTAATATTTCAAGTGCAACTCGGCGATTCAATGATTTGACATCGTATCAGTACTTCTGTCGTAAATCACGTGCTTTTGAAACAGGATTGTCAATATATAGTTATTAAGATAAAAGCAGAACGCGATAGCCTAATGACATAATGTAATAAAATGTTTCTTGAATGAGTTTTGCCTGTAAAATACCACTGCTAAGGATAAATCACACATCACTTCTGCTTCACCGAGTTCCGCAACCGATGTGCAGGTACTCTCAGCCAACTTAGATTGTAATAACAACCCTTCTTATTATTACACCTAGGTGGTGTGAAGCAACTGGGAATAAAGCGGCTTGCCTAAGAACGCAACACACTGACCCTGGCTGGGTTCGAACCCACATACTTCAGAGTACGAGTCTCGTGCCCTAACCGTTAGGCCACTGCGCTTTTTTTAGAGGAGAAAATTCTAAAAGAAAATGCTTTAAAAGCATTACCCAAGTTATAGTTGGATCATACACAGTGCATCACACGTAGGGGTAAAAAGGCAGCTGGAATGGTGGTGACAATAAACAGATTCTGAATTTGACACATTGTTGCATCACATAGCAGGATTGCGTTACAGTCAGGTTATTAAAAAAATGTGTCCTGATCGATACAAAGCCCAGTACCAGACATAATCAGCCGCCAACACACACTTTAAAAATGACAATGTGATCTGTTTTTTCTTCTACAGTTCATATACATCTGCCAAATTGTCCTTATTCTAAGAATCTTGAATATTGCGTTATGTTCTTCTTTGCAAACCATACGTGTTGCTGTCTAGCGTCAAACCAACACGTTTGCTATATCAAGTACTTTATCGGTAACTAATGCTACGAATACTATCAAAGTAAATAAGAGCTGAAAATAAGTTAACAACAAGATGGTCTACAGCATGATGAACTACCATGGTCCATGGCCCATATAATTATAGAATGTATCAAGGTGTCCAGACTAGACGTTTATCAACGACTATCGATCTATATAAAAGCACCTTCGTTGTTTGGACAGCGTGTCTTTATTCAGTAGTTAATGCAACGTGATAGAAGACACATAGGCGTGAGTTCACACGATGCCCTTGTTCGTGGATTTAGAGTGTTGCTGATTGTGTCCCGTTTAGGGATACCATTAGTTTTCAGGGACGTACAACTGTTTCGTTGCTTTTTGACTGGCATGAACCGCTAAACATTTCAACGGGAATAATATGAAAATGTTATACCAACACGTTGTTAGTTGATTTGTCTGTGCTTGTACTTATTATGTTGTCCGTATAGCAACGTGGACGTTATAACTAAAAAGGTTTTTTTTTATGATACGGGCAGCAAAATATAATATGTTTATCCATCTTTACATTCAGATGCAAATTGTAATTTATTTTTGGTTTTATTAGGCTGCTTTAAATGTTTGTTTTTAAATGTTTCTTAGTTGAAACACTGAATATTTTAGGGGTAAATATATTTAACACAATCTACTTAAAGTTTGCACCTCAATTGCCCATTTAAAATTTAAAATTTCCTTTGATTAAGCATAGGCTAAGGATAGTAAAATGCTTCAAAAAGTGAGTATTGGCATTGAATTTGTCATGAAAAATTCAAGATAGTATTTGCTTTCGCTACATTCATTGCTTTTCTCTTAACATGAAAGCTTTACAATAATATTATTGTTCTTGTTTGAAGCTTCAATCACACCTACCTTAGACAAGTATCAGTTACAGTTACAGTTCTCAATGTTTACATGATCTGTATTAAGTATGCAGCAGACAACATTGTATATTCAACAAGTAACTTGAATTGTGTTTTAGCTCACGATATTGTTCACTTTAAAGTTACCGAGCGTCTCTCCTGTGGTATGTTTCATAACAATCGGCATATGTCCCGCAATCCAAGCACTCCCATCACCAACTCGTTGTAAACAAAACCGTATTGCTAAAAGTTCCGATATCATTTTTATTAGTTTTTTGTTTATTATGAAAATCAGGGAATATAACAAGTTCCACTTGCTTTAATCTCGAGTTTCATGTTTGGTATATGTTTTTGCCTTGTATTGATGTTGCAAATATTGATGTTGCAAACATCAAATGTATTTTTCTATCAGTAATTGTCGCCGAAAAAGCTAGCCAAGAGGTAATAACAAAGAAAATAATTCAAATGGCTTTAATTGACATACCTTTTTAACAGCACATCCGATTCAAACAATCATTTTAAATGATTTGTGCTTGTTACCCGACCCTATCCTTCATATTCAGCAATGTCAAGATATCCTACTAGCTATGGAAATATCCTTTAAAATATCCAAATAAACGAATAATTTGTGGACGAATAATGTGTGGTTTCAACAAAACCAATGTCATATAAAATCCCGTGCAGTCACACTTTGCTATAAAGTGTCGCATGTCTACATTCAAACAAAATGGAATATACCGTATTGAAATTGTGCCAATTTCGAAAATAGGTCAGGAAAATATAAACGAAACAGTGATGTGCGTCAATATTCAAGTCATGAGTGTGTTAACCCACTTGAATAACCCGTGTGATTGCATTCGCCTCCATGTTGCCCCAGGTAATATGTAGTTTGAAAATATGACAATTTGGGTTTCAAAATTACAAACATTCTGACACACTAAATAGGTATTTCTTTTTGAGGATACTTGAACAGTCAGAAGGCTAGTCGATATCAAATAGTTCTTAACTCACATAAGCAGTATTTTCAACAATGCAGTCATTATAGCCTTTGAAAATCGCTGTCTTAGCTTGGGGCAGTGTTCTGAGATATATACGGGTTTCTTGGATGACTATGTGGAATCTAGAACAGCGTTATAAAAAATATTACACAATGTACTTATTATGTTCCTTGAAGAAATGTGTGGCCTGTTTACAATCTAAATGTTTCCTATTAAACCAAATTCGCACCTGACGGAGCGTCGAAAGATGTTCAAAATACTACGTTGAACATTCAAGATTTATTATCACAAGTAGAATAGAGTTTTAAGAATTGAGTGTCAGTCTAAACAGGACTAGTTATGACACGATGTTTTAATAGGGGGATGCCACAATCTAAGTGCTCATAGGCTTGCGCGGGTATTTAGTAATTCGTTGCAAATAGCCTAGTTTAAGGCAAAATTATTCTGATAATTTCCTGATGACAGTAATAAAGGTCTGAGCTTTGAAACCCTAAGAAAAGGCACGTAATAAATGCCGACTATATTGTTATTATGTTTGCACTCGAGAACCAACTTGACAAATGAGACTCAAGCGTTTTCAACATAAAAATATAATGAAAATAACATTATAACATGTAAACAAGTAAGTAGGTCTAATTCATGTAAAGTTAACTTTATTAATTATAGTTTACTCTACATTATATTCAAAAATTATAAATGACCTGTATAACTATTATTTTCTTTGCAACACGTTTCAGACATATTGAACAGGTACACACAGGCAAGCAAATGACTTTTAAAAATGTCGGAAAGTGTCATGGTAGTTATTTTAAGGTGGACTAGAATGATAAATTCTAACATCCTTAAACTGAAAAGTTACCAAGGCATAATACTTAAGAAATAGACGTTTTAGAAATTGTTTTCAAGTGTTTCGATTCAGGAAAACATCACTAGATACCATAGGGGGACTTGGGTATTTTAGTCAGCGCAATTTCTTGTTAGTCGCTTAAGGGTGGAGAAGGTTTTTAGAATATTATTTTTGTGAAGGCAGCTGACTTTTCCCCAAAAAGTCCATTATTGCAGGATGTATATCTTAAACACCAAGTTGCTTTGGAAAGAACCTTACTTGTCAGATGAGGATTATTTTGTTTTTCACTCGTCAATTCCTTTGGGTGATTTTGTTCCTTCAACAAATATCAAAAGCCTCTGGATATCTAAATAATGCGACCCTTAGAGCAGCGGTGTTTTCCCACACTTTTAAAATTGACAACCATATTTTGTGTTTCTCATTGTTGTTATAATGACAAGTTTAAGTCACCACAAATATACACTGATTCTTAATTAAGCTATACGAAAAGACGCGGTAGGGCTTTCTTTCTTATAGTTTGTTGACATATGGCAAAATGAAAATAAGGGAGAAATCGTCAATGTTCCCCCAACTTATATAGTCAACAATGTATGAGGCATACTCATTATATGTGTCCAAACCTGGCAAAGATGAGTTTAAATTTGGATGGTCAATACATATGTCTAAGAATTTATATATTTATGAATATAGAATATTTTTTGTTTCCAATCTTGACCTCGTTCTATGTTGAATTGGGTTTATTCTATACAGTAAAGGCTTTTCACTCCTAGCACTTTAGAACTGCAGCAAGATTACTATCCACAAACCCTACAAGGCATTGGTATCTCTTCCAATTTATCTTGTTGACATTTTGAACGACACGCATTAGTATAATTTGTGCTTAATCTTTGAAGAAATGATTGGAAATGTCGATATAAATCTTTTAATCTTGTCATGTTTGTGCTTGAATTGTTTTGAAGACGAAGTTAGCAAGTCTAAACAGTGTACGTTTGCTTTTGCGCTCTTGTTAGGTATTGAAAGCAAACACGGAAATAAAGCAAAAATGTTCATACCGTGGTATTCAACTTTGAAAAGCTATTATGATGGTTTATGACGGCACCTAATGACTAACTATATAGAAGTTTTCTTACAACTTTTGTATGGTAATTTGTAAATACAGTCAGCCTTCTTGTTTGTTTTCGAGTGAACAAAGTTTATGATAGGAGCTGAAATATTTGTCTACTTACGTATATTAATCATAGCTAAAATAGTTTTTTTAAGGGTCAACTTCAAACTTCAGCTATCAATATTTCGGAACCTACATTATTCATTTTAATTTAAGATCATTTACATAGGTTTTCAGGTTGTTTCAGATAGATACATATATATGTTGTCTCTTTTATAGTTAGTTGGTAATGACAAGGTGGGATTCAGAGCTAAAAAAATAGTAATGAGGTTTTAAGTTGAAGTAAATCTGGATACTTTTCTTATCAAGCAATTGCATTTTTAAAACATCTGTTGTTAATTAGCCATTGCTTTTTTTGGCTGATAAATACGGTACATGAACAGCCTTAACTTGTTGGCCTGATGTTTAGTGTCAGTTTATTAACAAATAACCAACAGATTTTGTGTTTACATTGTTCCACTTCCTGTTGCTATATGTACAAGAGAATATTTGCTTTAATCTATAACACTTAATAATACTGGAATCACATAGAAATTGTAAACACGTCATAAAGTATAAAGGAAATATAGAACTTGATTTGTATGGAAGATACATACCTACACTGTGTGTCGTTTCTCAAATTAGTTTGTGTTCCCTACTCTTGTGTTTGTAAAATATTATACGCCAACAGTAACAACCAAAGACTCTTGCTTGACGTTAAACGTGATATTATATATTACAAACATACTCGACTAACAGAGTGGGTAAGATAGAATTGAAAAGGCATCAAAGATGTCGAAAACAAGTAGGAGATTTTCCGTGGTGCCTTTAAAAAAAAAAATACTCATCACGTGATTGTCTCATAAGATACGTATGTTTCATAGTTGAAATAGTTTCAGCTGCCTGCATTTTATGTCTCTTACTTTCATAAAGAGAAACAACTTCCAAAGTTGAATGGTGGTTGATAGTGCTGCAAATATTATGACATTTGTCAGGAGGTCGATCCGACGTTTCGACATTATGTCTTCATCAAATAAATTAGAAGCAAATAACAACATATTAAGAAGCAAACATACAATATATACAATCAGTATAAAGATAATCATTACATTGAGCTTTTTACAAATATTGCTATCAAACGCTGAACTTATTTAAAAAGTTCAAAATCAATAATATGCTGCTTGAGGTTTTGTTTTATCCATTTAAATATTAGACTTATGGTGTCCGATGTGTGGACTGTCGTATTAGCCGGTTAATTCAATAACTACCTATGATGTGTTACAATTAA